>WOXC01003866.1:587500-870598 GCA_011680675.1 Gymnobelideus leadbeateri
AGACACATTCTTAAAAATCATTTCCACCTATAATCACATCCATTTCTGCTGTTGAACCATTAGATAGGGCCAATAACTATGGAATTGAAGGACTTTTTTTTTTCTGTGTCTAAAGTATTGAGGGCTGTGAGGAAGCATGTGCTTCAGCTTCTGCAGAGACCCAGATGTTCCAGGTCTCATCTCCACAAGTGTTGTTTCCCTGGATGATAGTTGCAAAGGCCAGGATAGAAGCAAGGCTGGTGATTTGCTGTTCTCACAAACTGTCATTCATGGCAGATGATCCCCTCTTAGTGTTGGTGGTGGCTGGGATGGTGGAAGATTTGCTTCTCTTAATGTCAGCAGAGGTAAAGTTGGAAGGAGAGGAAATGGGAGGGAGGTGGGGTACTGCTCTTCCTGGGCTCTTAGGCTTAGAGTCCTACGATCTTTCAACCAGGGTCTCAGAGGAGGCGGTTCGACCGTAATGACACATTCTATCTCCTGTCTTTCCCTTACAGTGTCTTACTGCTTCTCTGTCTTGCTTGGTGGCAGTTGGTTGCCACTTGGTATTGGTGATGTGGAGATTGTCATCCCTTCTCCAAAACAGAAGAACAAAGCCTTCAAAAGACCTTAGTGATGGCTGGGGGCCAGGCAGAGTTTTTGACATAAATCTATATGGCTTGAACCCTTTCTGTTTGGGGAAAATAAATGAAATGTAACAAGATTCTCTTATAAGTAAACCCCCTAGTGAAAAGTGGGGGAGAAAAGCTCCTGCCTTGATAATTCAGACAGAGCTTTTTTTCATGCTTCTCACTATTTCTCCTTCTTTTATCATAATTAATAAAGCATGCAAACCAAAACAATTTTGATAGATTGAATCTTTATCTAAACCAGTTGTGGCACTAATTAAAACAGGAAATGTATAAAGCAGGCTTTAGATTTAACATCTGCTCTGTCAGGCAGTGAGAAGTGATATATTTGTTTTCAGTAGTAAAACTCATGCCTTCTCATGGCATGGAGGCAATAGTGGTTTCTTCAGACCTAAGCCATGAATTGTGGACTACAACAATTTTTATTGAGAGCGAGGGATTTCAAGTTTGGGTCTGATGAGGGACTGAGTCTCTGTCATCTGAGGACTAGTCGAGGTAAATTCAGAGGGACTCATCATCAGAAGGTTGTCCTAAAGGTGGTATGCAGATCACATATGTTATCCACAAAGTTGTAGATGGGGTATAAACCTCTTGGTGGAATGTTGCATATACCTACACTGTTTTTTTATTTTAAAATTTAATGTTGAATTTATGGAATAAAACAAGCATTTCTTTAACATAATACACTTAAAAAAGATGACTGTGCATGAAACTGAAAATCTACTAAGCACAACTTTCTTCTATTCCTTTCAAATATATGTCAAAATTATCATGTTAAATTCTTTTTTTTCTTCCCTTCCCCACCATAGAGATGCCTACCATTAGACAAAAATAGGTGTACATACATACATAACACATATATATCATATATGTGTATATAAACACTTGTATATATGTATATACATATATACACACATTTGTATCTGTATATGAGTGTGTAAAATTATTCTATAGATACTTCTGTTTATTGGTTCTTTCTCTGAATGCAGATAATAACTTTTTTCACATGTCCTTTATAGTTGCAATTATAAATATATACTTTTAAAATTATGGGTCTCCAAGGTATAGACATACATAGGATTGTGCCAAGCAACACTCTGAACAAAAATAACCATTGCCTTGTAATAAAGAAATAGAAATCTCTGCTTTCATACTTTAAAAAAATTCAGAATGTTTGAAACATACTGGAAAGAAAACTGGAGCTGGAATATAGTTCAAATGTTGACTATGATATTTACAAATTTTATGATTATAGTCAAGTTACTAAAACTTTCTGAGCCCATTTCTTCATTTATAAAATAAGAAAGTTTATATTTGTAATGGTTTCACTAAAGTACTTTATAAATCTTAAAAGTCTTCATAAATATGAATTATTGGATGAACAGCAACAAAAACATTACCAGTCCCATATTCAGACTGAATTTTCCTATTCTGTAATTCTCATATGGTTGACTTTGAAAAAAAAAGCAACTCCATCCTGAAGGTTTAGAATTGGTTCAATCTTTTCAATTTGAAGACTGTCTTGGGAGTCCACTAAGAGCCATTCCATAAATTTCTGGGTCTCTTGGGAATCCTAACATTCTCACCTCTTGAATACAAAATCCTCAGGGTGAAGAAGATCACAAGTCCTACATTCTTCAGCTAGACTTCATTCTAGATGTAAAGAAGAGCCCCTGGCATACTTGATATCTCTGACTTAAAATCCCTGAGCATCCTACATGGGGTCTTTTTTTGTTGTTGTTAAGTTCTGTTATTTGTGTCCTAGTTTTGGTGACTCCATTGGGGTTTTCTTGGCAAAGATACTGGAATGGTTTGCCATTTCCTCATCCAGTTCATTTTGCAGATAAGGAAACTGAGGCAAATAAGGTTAGGTGACTTGCCCAGGGTCATACAGCTAGTAAAGTGTCTGAGACCAGATTTGCACTCAAGAAGATAAATCTTCCTAACTCCAGGCCCAGCACTCTATGCACTGCACCACTTAGTTGTCCTACCTCCAGGTATTTTTGTAAATTTGTGTAAAAAAGATTAGGCCCTACCTAAAGGCTTTATCACTGGACCTATAAATATGCTTACTTAATTCCCAGTTATAAAAGTAAAGTCCTGAAAGAACTGGCTTCATTATTTTTCCAGATTTTCACTTCCACCTGAGTACCATCTGCTAGGGAAGGTAAAATTGACACTATTATTTTTTTTAAATGACACTTTTGGAACCTTTACTCTTTAATAAGGATTCATTCATTTTCAACCATCCATTCATCTAACAGTCATTCATTAAGGGCTTCTTCAAATTCATATTCAAAAGACCTGTGATTGTACTGATATGGGTATTCCTTTCTGCTACTCAGATCACAGCCAAGTCTCCCCTTAATAGTCAGTCTCATGAATGACCATTGAGAAAGAATTTATCACCTTGATGCTTTTGATGTGTTTCAAAACACTTTCTGTAGTTAAGCTGATCCTGTGAAGACAGACCATAATCCATTAATGAAGGGAAAAAGAATGGAAGGAAGAATCTAAGGAAGGAAAGATGGAAGAAAGGAGGGAGGGAGAGAGGAAAAAAAGGAAGGAAGGAGAGGGGAAAGAAGAAGGAAGGGAAGGAAACATGGAAGGAAAGAAGGAAGCAAGGAAGGAGAGGAAAAGAGGGAGGGAGAAAGGAAAGAAGAAACAAAAGAAGGAAAGGAGAAGGAATAGAGAGAATGAGGAAGAGAAGGAAGGAAAGAAGGAAGAAAAACATTTATTAAGTACCTATTATGTGCCAGACACCCTACTAAGTATAGGCAATACAAATACAAAAGAGAGAAAGTCTTTAACCTCAAGAAACTTACTTTTTAATAGAATATGACAACACAGTCACAAGGATAGGGCTTATAAATCAATCATTCCTATCTTGGTAGGACCCATCAGATTTTGTTTTCCACTGGAAGAGGCCTCAAGAATCCAAAGTTACTTCCATTCTTTGATGACAAATCTGACTTCAGTAGAAGACTAAAGCCATGCCATGTAAAGCACTGGTCTGGGTACTGAGAGAGAATTACTATTTAGTTTATTGCAATAAAGCTAATAGCCTCTCTGAAAATTGCTGTAGAATGCAAAACAACTCCATTTCTCTCCTCTCCTAGACTGTATACATTAATCAATACAATCTATTAAATATTTATTCATTTTTGCTTTTTGGAGGGCAGTTGGGGTTAAGTACCTTGCCCAAGGTCACACGGCCAGTTTTTGTGTTAAGTGTCTGAGGCCAGATTTGAACTCAGGTCCTCCTGACTCCAGGGCTGGTGTTCTATTCATTGTGCTACCTAGCCACTCCCCTTTAATATTTATTAAACTCTTATATGCACCTGGTGAAGCTCTAGGTATAGACAGTTGTAAACTTGAGATTTCATGAGCAAAGAAAAAATGCCAGGATTGTTTTTTCAATTTTTGAAAAAAATTATTTGATAAATATGTCTTATTTTACTTACTTTACGTACCATGTTTCATGTTTGGAGAAAGTTAAAGAAAATCTACCCCAGGAAATCGTGAGTTTCATAATGAAGTGAAATAATTCCACCGTGGGGGAAGGAGTTCACCTATACTCTGAAAAATAGCTGGAGGAAAACACCTCACATGGTAAATTCCAGTCACTAACTAGATAACATACTAAGTTTCTTCTGCCCTGATGGAGGAAAAGAAATTTTTCCAGGGTCCTCTAAATTTTGGTGACAAAAGACAATGTCTTAGGCCACCCTAGTTATTGTTCTTTGTCTCATATCAAAATTAGAGGAATTAAGTCTTCCTTTTTCCTACCCTTCCTATTTAATGAAGTCACCATATAGTTTAGCAACTTCTTTGGTCTGTGTCAGCTCCAGGAAACCTTTAGATTTCCAAATAAAACTTTGCAATTTCAATTAGGCTCCTGAAATGAACTTTCAGGGGGGGTTGAGGTAGTAGTATGGCTTTTCCTGCTTTATATTAAAAATCATTAATTCATAAGATTTAACCTATTCTCAAATTGTTTTTGAAAGAAATAAAGCATTTCAAGTAAAATGCAAATAGATAAGAAAATGTAAACAAAACATTTTCAAGTTAAAAAAAAACTTTTAAAATGATATCTTATTCCCATTTTTAAGAGAGAGGATTGAGCATTGAGAGGAGGAGATTTGTTTATGACCACATAGTGAGAACGTGAGGGAAGATTTGATCCCAGGTCTCCTGGCTCCTGAGTCTAGGACTCTATTTCCTAAACCAAGCAAAAATAGTATCTTGATTAATTCACACAACTCAGACAAAATATCATTTGATTTGTTCCATAAAATAAAAGCTTACTGAGGCACCCCATTGAATTGCTATGTGAAATTGACCTTGGAGAGATAACCCTTTCTGAGCTTTGGTGACTATCTGAAATTCAATCATCTTTGGTCCTGCTTGTGTATTACCACTAGGAAATCTGAAGTCTGTGTTTATGCTGGTGAAATCATACTTCATATTTCCAGGATATGGTGAGTTGTGCAGTCAGCATCCATAGCATTATTCCACTTCTTTTTTTCCCCAGAGGAGCACACTGTTACAGCCGCCTCTGCAGCAGATTCAGAAATTGGCCAGTCCATTATGAAGAGGCGCTAGGCTCTGCAGGCTTGCCACGACTCACGAGGCTGCATCCCTCTCAACCCTTTAGCTTTGTGTGCTCCTGACTGTACTACTGGAATCACAGAATTTCAGAGCTGGAAGGGTCCTTTAGATATTATCCAGCCCAACCCCCTCATTTTACAGGTGAGGACACTGCACAAGCACCTTCCCTTCATCCCTCAACCTTGTCTTCAGATGTGGCAAGAATGGAAGCAGCAGAGAGAGCTCAGGGTGGGGGTGAGAAGAGGGGTAGGTCAGGCCAATGATTACTTCTTTTCCTCCTCGTTAGTCACCTTTTAGATCACCTGCCCAAATTCCTTCACTGCTTCTCAGGGCAAAAATATCCCTCCCAGAATAAAACAAAGCTAGCATTTCAGCATTCTCTATAGGTGTGATAATACAGCAATGATTTAAATGCAATGGCAGGAAATGCCCATTTAGAAAACATCCACAGAGCATATAAAGCTTATTAAAAAGGTCCTAAGTATTAAAGATAGTTAATGATATATACAATGGCTGATTAATTAGCAGATGGGTGTATATTTCTTCATAGACTTTCATATACTGTTGATGTGCACTGCAAGCAGAACTGACCCACCAAATAATCTGTGTGGTCTAGTGGGAAGAGAGGCTGGATGTGGAGTTGCTGAATCTGGGTTTAAATTCTGGATTGACTCTTACTATATGATTCCAAAGAGGTCACTTTGCTGTCTTGGCTTCAGTTTCCTCTCCTGTAAAATGGAAGGTTAGACCAATTGATATCTCAGGTCCCTTCCAATTCTAAATATGTGATCCTATAGCTGAGGAAGGGCAAATAAGTGACACAGTAGTTATAATGCTGGCCCTGGAGTCATTCAGACATGAGTTCAAATCCAGCCTCAAACACTTACTAGCTGTGTGACCTTGGCCAAGTCACTTAACCCTGTTTGCCTCAGTTCCTCAGGTGTACAATGAGCTGGAGAAGGAAATGGCTAACCACTCCAGTAGCTTTGCCAAGAAAACCCCAAAATGGGGTCACAAAGAGTAAGGCATGACTAAACAGCTGAAACAGCTGAAAAAATGGTCAACATTTATGGAAATACTTTACAATTAAGCACAAAGAACTAACTTAGTGACAATTTTTCTTGCTTTCCAAATCACAGTAGAAAGAGCCAGTAATTTGGAGTCCAGAGTCTTCTGTTCCATTTCCACCTTTGTCAGTTATTACCTGTGTCTCCTTAGAAAAGTCACTTAACTTCTTTGGGCCTCAGTTTCCTCATCTGTGAAATGAGGGGGACAGAGTGGCCCCTGAAGTCCTTTCTAGCTGTAGATCTATGACCCAGGACATGGTTGCAACTTACATTAGTCATAAAATAATTTCTGTGAGTAGACAAATGATTGCTATGAAAATCTGGGCCTTCTATTTAGATTTTGAATTGCCAGCTGGCAACCAGTGATCTCTCTGTTATCATTAACTGAATCCAGTACTTTAAGAAGTCAAAGATTTCTTCAATATAGTTATTTGGATGCTTCTAATTTGCTGTGGAACCCCTGCTGGATCACCCTCTGTTTAGATTCAAATCTAAACAAATTGGAAACTATTTTTAAATCCTATTGTTAGCTCAAGTGGAGATGCAAATATAGGTAGGTTTATTATTTCAGGCATTTGTTTTTATTTACTCCTGTGCCATCTGTCAGAAATGAAAAACAACATACGGATGGATTCTTTGTGTTTATCTAGATATTTCTGAATCAATATGTTCCGAAACAGTGCTGCCAATTCCTGAAATGTTTTGTATTGTTGGTATTGGATTTACCTCTTGGAATTGGCATAAGAAGTACCTCTCTCCTGTGCACTAATTCTGATAAGGATGGAACATAAGGGATATTTCTATTTTCTATCATTAAAATCATTAGAAATCTTAAATAACCAGAATTCAATTTTCTAAGAAAAATAATTGATTTTTAGATGAATCCCAAGGCCAAAATAAGATCCCAAGTGCCTTTTGAAGTATCAAAGATTAAATTATATCCAGTATAGTTTAACTATCTCACCATTTTACCATATTCAAGTTCCATGACAATTGGTCATCCATATTCAAAACATCTAATAAATCCTCACCCCCGTAGCACCTCTTCTTCCTCTTCTGCCTGTCTCCCAATTCTCCAACCTATCTGGAAAGATAGTGTTTGATTATTCTGCTTTTCTAAAGGTGCTTATTATTGCCAATTTGGTCCTCACTGATATTTGGGGATAAATTCCTGATCTCTCATCTAATTAAAATGATCTATTTTGTTATTTTGGAGCCCAGGATTATATATGTGCATGCATACACACACAATACATACATTTATATACATTCATATATGTGTGTGTATATGTGAAGTATCACCTAGCAGTTGAGTTAGTCTAAAATTTGGACAGAGCAAAATTGACTCTCACATACAAAGGAACTGTAAGTAAACTGGAGATCAGAGTTTTTAGCCTTTAATAACTTGTACAGCAAATTCTTTAGCTTTATTCTGGCAGGACATTCTCCTCCAAATAGGCTTCATTTACAAACACACACCAATTTGTGGGGTGTTGTTTTCAAGACCAGTTGAATTTAACTATCATCATAATTGTTTTGTTTTGTTTGTTTGTTTTACTAATGCTTTCCCCAAGCCAGCTTTAAATATAGAGGGAGAGGAAAGACATTTATTCCTATGGGTTACAAAGTAATAACTACAGTTGGTCTCTGAAACTCATAAGACCTTGTGTTAATCCTTAGTCTAGGTAATTACTCTAAACGGTAATTCAAGAGAACTCAAAAAGAAATAAAACACCACACGCCATTTAATTAATTCAACAGATATTCACCAGTTACTACCTACTATGTGCAAGGCTCTTAAGATAACTAAACTCAGACCTTGGATGATCTCCAAAACTTGTTTTAAAAAATAGCTTTAATCATAACCTCCATCACTGCCTTGGGCCCTTTAAAAATGTTTCAGTAAAAATAACTCTTCAATTATTTTCACAGTGCTAAATAAAAATTCCGTCAACGATATGAAATTATTCTATTTTTATATTTTAGAACAGGAGCTGTCTATACAAATTTGTAATCTTATACAGTTTATGCTAATTTTACCATAAGTTTCATGGATATATTGGGAGCTTGTTAATAATTAAAAAATTTTACTTCTTCAACTCACAAATAAGTATTACAGTAAATACTTGCAATCTTTATCTGACATGACATCTAACCAATACAGGCATCACAAAATAAATAATTTATGAAAAATATTTATTTAAAGAGCTGTAATTTACCTTGCATTTACCATATGCCATTCATCCAAGTAGCAATATAAAATATTCATTAGAGAAACTCATTAAAACAAACTTCTATACAATGAGGTGACGGGCCAACAAAAAACATCAATCATATCGAGGCTTTACGTTTTTACTAGTGCATATAGGCACACTAATATTTCAAAGTAGAAAATTATGAATATTTTGCTCTGGCTCAGGAATGACCATGAAGCTACAAAGACAAATTTGATCAAGGTATAACAAAGACAGGAACTGGTTTTTCTTCATTTGTTTTCATTTTAGTCAAGAAATCAGTGACAGTTCACCAAGATCTATTTTATTAATGATGAATCAACCTGAAGTAATAATTAATGGGAAATCTATAGCTAATCTTACAGGAAAAATAACTAGGCATGCAATGATGCTTAAGCCTGGCGTGACAGAACGCTGGGCAGTTATCCCTTGGCTACATGCCTTGCAAGCTGAGCCATCCTCTGGGGCAGGACTCCACTAATGCACTTTGAGACACAATTGAGGGAACCAACCCTCCCCCACACCTAAGGGTGGAGCGGACAACACACCAGGGCTGTTGGCCATTCCCCAACGTCCTCCTCAGACCAGTCGCTTTCCAAGAACAGGTAACTTGGAGTGTCAACTATTACAAAACCTTTGCAAGCCTCAAATGCCTATACAAGATGAAATGTCTTGAAATGAAAGCCGTATCAAAGTTTGATTTGAATGGGGGAAGAAAAGTAACACATCAAATTAATAAATTAACAGATTCAAATAATCAGCATTGTCGTTCACTGGCTTCCCATGTACAGTCTCACTCACTTACTCATTAGGAAGTTCTGCTAAATCTCTGCCTCACATGGACAGCGTTTCTATTGCACTGTTGATCTGTGATTAAATGTTCTAATAAAATTAACTGGCTTTGCTAGAAACAGAACATCTGGAGCGATGTTTAATTTCATGTCAAACATATACAGGAAACACCTGTCTAGGTGAAGTAATTTTTTTTAAATGACATTAATCCATCTGTTGTGGAAATGTATGTCACAGTTGTCACATTAAAAAGTAATACCAACAAATAGAAACCCTAAATTACTTGGAACGTAAGCCTTCTAAAATTAACAAAAAAAATTGTTTATCTGAACGTTATTGTACGTGTCTTATTTCATGCTGAATGAGGGGCCCTCTTCCTTAGACTCTGAGCAAGTTTCAATTACTGCACTGTAAAACTTCCAGATGTGAAATTAGTCTACATAATTAGGTGATTAAAATCGCTGATGTGGCCCATTGTCTAAGCACCTGTGCCCAAATAAGACTATAATAACCAACACCACCCATTGTTTTCTTAACAAGATAGAATCTGTATGAAGGTATAAAAAAATAATAATGACAACGAAATTCTGTTTCAGATTAGAATCTTCACCAGTGTGTTAAAATTAGCCCTGGATGTGAATGTGAGCTGGAAAGAGCATTCATAACCCAAGAACTGTCATACAAAGCCAGCTGGACAGTGTTGTGGGTTTCTCTGTTATTGTTCAGCAGCCCAATCCTCTGCTTCCAGCCGAGCAGGATGCTATGGGCATCCTCTAAGGCTGCAGAGGAAAGGAAGCTCTCGCTTTGCTGCTGCAGCTCCCAGGGGGATGAAAGGGGAGAGCAATTCTCCCATTCCTCTATAAACCAGTGGAGGGTTTCCCTATGTGGGCTTAAGATGACCTCCTCCTGATCCAGGGGTCAGAAAATTTGGCTTACTGTCATTATTTAGCACATTGTAAAGATAGCTGACAATCCTTTTCATAACAATTTTGTGAAGTAGGTTTTTACCGATAGCCCAGTTTTACAAATGAGGTAACTGAAGAACAAAGAGGTTAAGTGACTTGACCAAAGTCCTAGAAGATGGGCTAAAGCTTTCAGAGGAAAAGGATTTATTTTTCATCAAGAATCCTGCAGATCAACAAGTAATTACAAGTATGGCCTCTTCTGTAGACTGTCTGATAGGTTGGAAATTACTTTTTATATTCATGTCATTCAACAAAGCATCCTATAATGTTCAAGGTCCCAGGGATAGTGATTGGGGGAAAAGAAGTCAAAAATGAAGCTGTTTCTAAGCCCTCAAAGGGTGTGTAGTCTAATTATATAAAAAAGAGTACCTGTTAAAGAAAAAAGGGGGCAACTTTCTAAAATACACTCATCAATATTTTGTTTTAAAAATTTACATAAGATACAAATATATGGTGATATTATTAATATGGCAATCTGTAATGAAGGATTGGGGGAAGTTAGGTAGTACAGTAGATAGAGCACTGGGTCTGGAGTCAGGAAGACCTGAGTTCAAATCCAGTCTCAGACACTGATTAGTTTTGTGACCTTAACTTCCGGCAACCTCAGTATCCTCTATTGTAAAATCAGGATAATAATAGCATCTCCATCCCAGGGGATCAAATAAGAAATTTGTAAAATGCTTAGCATAGTGACTGGCTAAAAAAAGTTGCTATTTAACTATTAAGTGTTTATTATTATTATTGTTATTGTTATTATTATTATTATTATTATTAGTAGTAGTAGTAGTAGTGGTGGTGGTAGTGGGTATAGTATAAATGAAAAAATCCTAATGTTCACCTAGGCCTTCAGTTTTGATTGATGTGTTCACTAAACTTTCATTAAAATTATTAAAATTTTTCTACATACACTTAATTGTTTTGCCTACTCTTCTTTCCATTTCTTCTTCTTACATTTCTTTTTCTTTTTCTTTTTGGTCCTAATGTCAGCAAATATCAGCAATCACAAACATTTCAATACACAAAGATTAACAGAAAAGAGTATTGTTGATGACTTTCTTTCAATTTCTTCTGGTGGATATTTCAATCAGCAGGGGATTACAAAAAGGCTGATAGAAATAATAAGCAAGATAACTGAAGGATATAGTAAGTTCACAGATTGGTCAACCAGGCTCTCACCACCTGAAAGCAGGTTGCAATTTGATTACCCAAATAGAAATACCTGAGCTGTTAGAAGATGGAGTCAAGGATGATATTTCTTTCTTTTTTTTAAGGATGATATTTCTAGTTTTTCACACTGAGCCACCTCTCTTTGGCTCTTTTGATTTTCCTTCTTTCTCTTTATTCAATCATTCAATTTACTTTACTTGGAGACTTTCTAAGAATTTACTATTCAAATAACACTATCCTAGGACCTAGGGGTAAAAAGATACAATCTCTGATCTCATGAAGCTTATAGTGATGGCATGCAACCTAGTATGTGACATTTTCCCACATGATCTCAAGGAGATCACCAAATTCCTGAGAAATCCCACAGAAGCCTCTCATGCTGGAAAATAACTAAAGCTTCAGAATTTACACTCTGGAAATACTTTCTGCTCCTTTGATTTCTCTCTCTAATTATATAGCTCCCTCTAGAATCTCCACTTACAGAAAGTGGCCAGTCCAGTCCAGTCTTCTTCATTTCTTACCAGGCTATATTCCGGATTTCTCTACTATACCCCCATGTTGGATGCCTTCATCTCACTAGCCACCTTTTCAGCTTCCTATTTATGTATTGTCTTCCCCATTAGTGTGTAAATACCTTGAAAGCAGCGACTGTTTTCTTGCTTTAATTTGTATTTCAGTGCTTTTTTCATTGCTGACATATAGTAGGCACTTAAAAATGCTGACTGATTGACTGAAATGGGGAGAAAGAAGATGATATCATTGTAACAGCAAACAATGAGGAAATATTTATAATGGATTAGCTTATTCAGTAAAGTTTAGAAGACTCATGTAAAGTCAAAGAGGTTACATTTGAGTGGGAGGAGCTATACAATAGTTGAATGTTAAGGGAGAAACTCATCCACTTGATTATCATTCATTTCTCCCCTCTCCAAAAGACCTACTTTGATACCTCACTCTGATGAGGACATGTCCCTTGTTTTAAAAATTATGCCAAAAGCAGAACCAAGAGAGTGGAGTACAGGCAGCAATCCAACTGAATTCTCCCAATATTCCCCTCCAAAAATCTTTAAAATTACTCATCAAATCAAATTTTGGAGAGGAGTCAACAAAAGGTCAAGGGTTAGACATTTTTCCAAATTTAGACAATTTAGGAGCTCAGCAGGAGAGGACATTTACACCTGGGTAGGAGCTGGCCAAGAGACAGGCAGGAGCACCATCAGTGAGTCTTGGAGATGGTCATAACTAGCAGCAACAGCAGTACCAGAAGCAGTAGAAGCAGCAGCAACAACTTTGAGAGCCCTTAGCCCAGAGACTGTTAGGGAGTCAGACAACTGGTCAGAAAGAAATTACAAAGGACCTTTTGCTGGCACTGGATGCAGCAGACACTGATTGGAAGCTCTGTTGCACAGACACAGTTCTGGGTTGCAGTTCCAGGGAGAGAGGGGTGCTTGTGATTGGTCACAAGGAAGCAGGGTCCCTAGTCATAGTTCCAAGATAGAGAGGAGAGTTAGCACTTGTAGCTGCAGGAGAACAGGGGCCCTTCCTGGATAAAGATCAGAGCCCAATCTAGGAGAACCGTGACCACACCTCTCCAAGAATCATACAACCTTGGAAGCACCAAAAATCTATAAACTCTCCAGTCTGAAAACAGCATCATGAGAAAGTCTAAAGCTTGGGACAGTGCCTCCTTACCCCCAGGTACTTTGGTAGGAAATTCAAAGAAAGGAAATAGGCTGGGAAAATGAGAAAGCAACAAAAAAAGGAAAGAAAAGGAATAAAATAAATTGACCATAAAAAGCTTGTACAAAGGCAGGGAAGACCAAGACATAAACTCAAAAGAAGGCACAATGTGAAAAAGCTATGAAGTTTCAAGGAAAAATGCTAATTTGGCCCAAGCCCAACAAGAATTCCTAGAAGAATTAAATAAAGAAATAAGAATGGAAGAGGAAAAAAATGGATAAAGAAATGAAAGTGATGAGAAAAAATTATGAAAAGAGGATTAATAATTTGGTAAAAGAGGCACAGAAAAAGAAAATAATACCTTAAAAACAGAATTGACCTAATGGTGAAAAGGCACAAAAATTCACTGAAGAAAAGGACTCCTTAAAAATCAGAATAGGCAAAATGAAAAAGGAGGTACAAAAATTCACTGAATAAGTGAACTCCTTATAAAACAGAATTGGCCAAATGGACAAAAGAGGTACAAATACTCTCTGAAGAAAATAATTCCTTAAAAATTAAATTGGGCAGGTTGAAGCTAATGGCACTGTAAGACATTGAGAAATAATTAAATTAAGTTAAAAGAATGAAAAAACAGAATAAAATGTGAAATATCTGTTTGCAAAAATGACTGATATGGAAAGTAGATGAAGAGAAAATTAAATAAATATTTTATTAATTGAATGCCACAAAGAAAAAAAAATAGCCTAGGCATTATATTTCAAGAAATTATCAAAGAAACTGACATAATATTTTAGATCCAGAGGGTAAAATAGAAATTGAAAGAATCCACCAATCACCTCATGAAAGAGATCTCAAAATGAAAATTCTGAGGAATACTATAGCCAAATTCCAGAGCTTCCAGATCAAGGAGGAAAATAATGTAAGAATCCAAAAAAGAAACAATTTAAACATTGCAAAGGCACAGTCAGGATTGCATAAGTTTTCACAGCTTCCATGTTAAAAGAGTGGAGGACTTGGAACAGGATATTCCAGATGGCAAAGGAGCTAGAATTATATCCAAGAATTACCTGTCCAGCAAAACACAGTCTTTCAGGGCAAGATGCATATTGTGAGTCAATTATGTTGGGATCATCTTCAAAATAAAAAAAAAAGAAAAGAAAGAAAGGATGGGAAAGAGATGGGAGAAGAGGAAAGGGAGAGATAGCATGGGGAAATGTTTCTTACATAAAAGAGGCATTCAAGGAAGAGCTTTTTACAATGGAGGGGGGAATGAGGAGGGACAGGCAATGCTTGAATCTTGCTTTCATAGGAATTAGTTCAAAGAGGGGAAAAATATAAAAACATTCAATTAGGTATAGAATTCTATCTTACCCAATAGGGAAATAAGAGGGGAAAGGGATAAGATTTATGTGGTAGGGATAACAAAAGGGAGAGCAGATTAAGGGAGGCAGTGGTCAGAAGCAAAATCTCTTGATACTTTTGGAGGAGGAACAGGACAGAAAAAGAGAAAAAAGGATAAAGAGAAGAAAATAGAATGACAGGAAACACAGAGTTAGTAATCATAGCTGTGAATGTGAATAGGATGAGTTTACCCAGAAAATGGATTAGAAACCAGAATCCAACAATATGTTGTTTATAAGAGACACGCTTGAAACAGAAAGACATAGAGTTAAATTAAAGGACTGGAGCAGAATTTATCATGCTTCAAATGAAGTAAAAAAGGCAGGGGTAGCAATCATGATCTCAGACAAAGCACAAGCAAAAATATGCCTAATTTAAAGAGATAATCAGGGAAACTGCATTCTGCTAAAAAGGTACCCTAGACAATGAAATAATAAAGATTTTTATAGCAAGTTTCTCTGATAAGGGCCTAATATTTCAAACTTACAGGGAATGGAGTCAAATTTATATATAAAAAAAGAACTATTTCCCAGGGATAAATGGTCACAGGGTATAAAAAGGGAGTTTTGGGAAGAAGAATATTACAGCTATACATAGCCATATTAAAAAAAAAAAATGCCCAGGGGTGGCTAGCTGGAGCAGTGAACAGAGCACTGGCCCTAGAGTCAGGAGGGACCTGAATTCAAATGTGGCCTTACACTTACTAGCCCTGTGACCTTGGTCAAGTCACTTAACCCCAATTGCCCTGCCTTCCTCCCTCCACAAAAAGCTAAAAAACCCAAACAAACAAAAATGTTCTCAGCCACTATTGATTAGAAAAATGCAAATTAAAATGACTTTGTGATACCACTTCACAACTGCCAGGAATGACAAATGCTAGAGAAGATAAGGAAAAATGGCCACACTAATGAATTGTTGGTGAAGTAGCAAACTGGTCCAACGATTCTGGAGAACAATTTGGAACTAGGCCCAAAGGGTTATAAAACTGTGCATACCCTTTGACCCAGAAATACCACTTCTAGGTCTATCCAGCAAAGAAATCAAAGAAAAAAGAAGAGAACCTATATGTATAAAAATATTTATAGCAGCTCTTTTTGTTGTACAAAGAACTAGAAATTGAGGAGATACCCATCAAGTGGGGAATGGCTGGACAAGTTGTGGCATATGATTGTAACGGAGTACAATTGTGCTATAAGAAATGACAAGGGGGGATGGTTTCAGGAAAAATAAAACAAAACAACAACAACAACAATAACAAGAAAATAACATGGCAAGACATATATATATATATTGATGCAAAGGAAAGTGAGAAAAACCAGATCATGGTGCAAAGTAACACCAATGTTGTAATAATGATAACTGTGAAAGACTTGGCTACCCTTATCAATACAATGATTTGAGATAATTCTAAGTGACTCATGATGAAAAAAATGCTCCCTACCTCCTGTGTGAGGACTGATGTACTCTGTGCAAAGTGAAGTATAATTTTCTTGTCTTTTTTTTTTGCTATATGGATATCATGGAAATATATTTTGCATGGTTCCACACATATAACTAATTGATATAATTTTTCTTGCCTTCTCTGTGGATGGAGGAGGGGTCGGAAGGAGAGAGAGAATTTGAAACTCAAAATTTAAAAAAGAAAATAGTGTTAAAATAAATGAATAACATTTTCTTAAAGAAAGACAAAACCATGAATATTCATGTCATCTCAGCAGTTATGTTATTTTTTAAATTATCACTACTACTGCTACTACTACTACTGCTACTACTAGTACTACTACTACTTCTGTTGCTGCTACTTCTGCTGCTACTATTACTATTACATTATGTTTTAAAAGTGCTTTGCATATATTCTCCCATTTGATCTTTATAACAATGTAGTGAGTAAAGGACTATAGGTAGTATTCTCCATTTTACCAGTGAAGAAACATCATCAAAAATGTGATTTACTGATGGTCGCATAGCTAGTAAATATGAGACAACAGATAAATTAAATTTTCTTTGACTCAGAATTAAGTATTGTTTTTAGAAATAACATTCTACCTTTCTATTTATGTATATTAAAATCAATAAATTGTCCAAAAATGTTATGCCAGTAGGTATTGGTCTTATCAAATTGGAAAGACAGTGAATCAGGGCCAGGAGACAAGCTTTGACTCTTGTTGATTAGAGTAGCTCTTTACAACTAAGAAGATTTTCAATGAGATGAGAATGTTTGTGGTTGTAGCAACTTATGACTCTCCTTTAATAAAGGCTAAGGATTATTGGCTCCCAGAGCTAGAAATAAGAGGGGTCTCAGAGATCATTTAGTTTAGTCCCCTTGTTTTGTAGTTAATGAAATGAAAAGAGAGAAGCAAAATGATCTACCTAACATGCTAACTAGCAGAACTGGGGTGTTTGAACTCAGGCTATGTGAGTCTGTATTCAACTTTCTTCCCATGGTGTGATGCTGATGCTCTCAAGTATATACTGGGTTATGATCTGCATAAGGGGAGGAAGGGTCATTTAGAGAATATTTATTACTTTCCTCCAACGACCTTTCCAGTCACTTAACCTCTGTCTGCCTCAGTTCTTCAATTGTAAAATGGGGATAATGATAGCACCTATCTTACAGGATTGTTGACATTATTTGTAAAGCACTTAGCACAATGTCTGGCATATAATCAACACTTAATAAATGGTTGTCCCTTTTCCCTCCCATCCCTTACCCACCTTATTCTGTTTTATAGCCCCTTTGCATACTCTAGAGTCCAACTAAACTGGCCTTCTTACTCTCATGTACAAAAGTTCCATCTTCTACATATCTTTGGACAAATGAGATAATTACCCACACCCATGCTTGGAATGTACTCCCTCCTTAATTTTACCTCCCAAAATCAATAGCTTTCTTTTGAGCCCAAATTAAATGCCACCATCTGCATTGGGCCAGCTGCTAGTGCTTCCACCAAAAAATTTACTTATATTTACTTCTATGTTTTATATCTGATTATATATGTAAAAGTTTTGTTATATGGAAGATCATTTGAATGTCAGATCATCAAGGACAGGAGTAATCTCATATCTGTCTTTGTTTCTCTAACACCTAGCGCAGTGCCTGGTGCACAGATGTTTAATTAATGTTTGTCAATTCATTGAGTGAGAAATCAAAGATTCTGGAAGAATATATTCATTGAAATTTTATTGCTTAGTTCAATACAAATTTGAAATGAAATTTTTAAGAATGTAATTTTGGGAGGGAGAGAAAAAAGTTGAGTTTTTAACTTCAGGGCATTCAGTTGATATACCCTTTTCTGGAGGGTATGGCAACTCAAAATAAAACCAGTTGTCTTCATTGAGTATATGCCATATTTGGGTGATGATTTCCAAGGTAGTACTTGGGTCATTGATTGCCAGCACTGGTTTGAGGATGTCCTAATTAATTATCTCACTGATAATACTTATGAAGCAATTAAGAATTTCTAATCGCATATTAATAATTCATTTTTATTTAAAAACAAATGCATTCAATAAGCAGGTTCTAGAAGAAGCTGAGAAATCAAATACATCTGAAATATTCTGTTCCACATTTTTATCAATAATTTGGATGAAGGCTTAGTGCATCAGATATGTAAATTGCATAGAGCTGGAAGGGACTACTACATCAGCAGATGACAGAATTGGGCTCTAAAAAATTCTCTACAAGCTGTCGAGTGGGCTGAAGCTAACCATATTAAATTTATTATAAGAAAATGAGAAATTCTACTTGTGAGTTTAAAAATATCAGTGAAATAAGTAAAGGATGTGGAAGCTAGGACTACAGAATAGTCCATGGGCAGGGATAGGGGGTGAGGCAAAAGATATGAAAGTTTCAGTGAACTCAACATAAGTCAGAAGCATGACATGACAACAAAAAGAAAGAAAGAGAGAAAGAAAGAAAGAAAAAGGAAGAAGGAGAAAAGAAGGAAGGAAGGAAGGAAGGAAGGAAGGAAGGAAAGAAGAAAAGAAAAGAAGGAAGGAAGAAAGAAAGAAAGAAAGAAAGAAAGAAAGAAAGAAAAGAAAGAAGAAAAGAAAAAAGAAAAATAAACTGACTCAAGGCTGCTTTAAGAAGTATATGCCCTCCTGATATGAATATGTGATGATCTGACTATACTTTTCATGGTTAAACCACATCTAGTACTCTAGACGTGTGTGTGGGCTGAAGAGTGGGTGATGAAGATACTCAGTGCAGAGGAGAGGAATGTAGGTTGGTTGGCCTGGACCTTTCCCCAAAATGGAGGCTGTGGGAGAAAATCATTAATGGGAGAAACTCACTAATGGAGGAAGACTGCTAGTAGAACAGAAGAATGATCCACCATGAGAAGGAAGCAGTGGTGCATGGATGTTCTAGATTGAGCAGGTCCCAAGAACTGAGGGAGATTCCAGGTTGAGACTGCAGCTGAGACATAGTGTTAACCATTTGTCAGCTATATTGCAGAGGGCATTTATGCTCAGGTATGGATTGTACTATAGATGAATTCTAAAAGTCTTTCCTTGGTGATTCTTTGAGTTTGAATTAAAAGTTGGTGTCTTTTTGCTCTAGAATTTATGGGGGCAGTGTTGACTTGAGATAAAATTAGCATACTTTAAGAAGCATCAGGGCATTTCAAGAATACTAATATTAAAATCAAAAAGTTAAGCTGGAGACCTGACTCTAAAAGTTACTGGATTTGTGCTTCTGAATGTATCACTCAACATTTTTGAGCTTAAATCTCTTTATCTATGGAAAGGATGTGACAATTCTTGCATCATAATCATTGTAAAACTCAAAGAACTATAAGAATTTGAGATTTTTGCTTTAACAAGACTTTGAAACAGGAACATCCTGTGACAAGTCCACCCTACCAGCCCTTTTCTGCCACTGCTGAGTTCTTACTGGTGCATCCATTTTGAGGAGAGGTCCAGGATGATGATCCTTCTTTCCTCTGCTTCTGAATATTTGGCCTTTGTCACCATGCCCCTCAGAAGGTCCCCGTCTCCCTCTTCTGGAACCTTTCAGCTCCTTTTGCATGTTACCTTCCCCCAAGATTCATGGGAACAGGGAGGAGAGACTGTCATTTTGCTTTGTTTTGTATCCTCAGAACTTAGCACAGCATCTGTCATATAATAAGCACTATATAAATGTTAGTTATTATTATTATAATTCTCATAAAATTAAATGAAACTCTCTTCAAGACTCTGAAGTTCACTTGTAATAGCCTTCATATAGTGTGTTAGGATTTGCAATATGTTTTACTTATGTTATTTCACTTGACACTCAACAATAACACTCTGAAGTAGGTGCCATTACCACCCTCACTTTACACATAAGGAAATGGAGGCACTTTCCCAGGGACAGACAGGTAGTCAGTGTCTGAGGGGAGATTTGAATTCAGATCTTTCTGACTCCAACTCCTACACTCTATCTCCTGCAACACCTAGCTGCCTTGTTGCGTTTGATATTAACAACAGAAACAAGTGTATTTAGTTTGTTCTCAAGTGTGTTTCTTAGTTCTCCTGTGGCTTTCAGCCACTGAGGCTCAAGTAGACACACTGATATGAGTCTTCTAACCTTTTAAAGTTCCTTCCCTCTGGACTCAAGTTGCCCCTAAGCCTGGAATCTCTCAAAGCTTTACTACTTCGTTGATGGAATGAGTGAACTCCTGCAATAACTTGAGGTTTCATCACATACTAGGTATGATTGATTCTTTTCAACCAATCATCTCCTGGTTGGTGGGGGAAGGGGGAGTAATTTGTCTTCATCTAATAAACTGATGCTTCACCAAACAGCACCACATTATCCATACGTGGAATCATCAATTACAACAAATAGAGAAATTGTGAATGCTGTGGATAAATTCATTTACCTTGGTAGTGTACTTTCCAGGGATGTACACATTGATAATGAGATTTAGGCATTCATTGCCAGAGCTAGCTCAGTGTCTGGGAGTCTCCGAAGGAAAGTGTGGGAGAGAAGGATTAGACTGCATACCAATCTGAAGGTCTACAGAACCATTGCACTGAACTCACTGCTATATATGCCTGTGAAAGAAACCTGGACAGTATACCAGTGCCATTCCAGGAAGCTGGATCACTTGCATTTGAATTGTCTCAGGTAGATTTTGAAGATCATCTCGCAGGATGATACTGGATACTTAGATGCTTTCTTGAACTAAACTGCCAAGCATTCAAACTCTACTGCAGAGAGAACTCTGATGGACAGACCATATTGTTTGAATGCCAAACTAGGTTTACCTTACAGATTATTTTATGGAAGACTCACTCAAAGTAGGCACTCACTTGGTGGTCAGAAGAAGTAATGCAAGAACACTTTCAAAGTTTTATTGAAGAAGTTTGGAATTGATTGCATGACATGGGAGACACTGGCAAAGCACTGCCCAACATAGCATGCCTTCATCAAAGAACGTGCTCTGCTCTATGAGCAAAGCAGAATTAAAGTAGCTCAAAAGAAATTCGAGATCTGATCAGTCACAATCAGACATACTGTAACTTGACTCTAACATAGTGGTATCCTTTTGGTCCTTTTCTAGAACAAAGGTCAACAGGCTACTAATGATCAAAGTACCTTCTTTCTCTAAATCAATTAAAGACTTATTTTCCCCAGATTACATCTTTGATTGGTTAATTGATGCAGTGGAAGCCTGACCCTTATGTATTTATATTACTTAGGGCTGAGCTAGAAACTTCTACCCTTATACATAGATGACCCAACATGATGTAATTGGAAGAGCTACTATTTACTACCAGAGAGGACTTAGTAGTAATTCTGTCTTTCTGAATCTTGGTTTCCTCATCTTCAAAATGTGAATATTAGACTACATGAGCTCTAAGTCCTAAAATTATGAGTTTGAAAAAAAAAAGACGGCCAAAAATACAATTAAAAGATTAAGGGGGCAGTTAGGTGGTGCAGTGAATAGAGAGAACACTGGCCCTGGAGTTAGGAGGATCTGAGTTCAAATATGGCCTCAGACACTTACGAACTTACTAATACTTACTAACTATGTGACCTTGGGCAAGTCACAACCCCAATTGCCCTGCCTTCCCCCCCAAAAAAACACAAACAACAACAACAACAAAAAAGATTATGGTTTTTCCAACACCCTCATTCCTATGATTGTTTTATCGAATGAAGAAGGTGAGCTTGGGGACTTGGGAACCCATTCTATCAGCTACCTAGTGGTCTGCTTGGTATTCTTGTTTATCTATGTCGTTAGATAATATAAAATAAGAGTATTTCAGCTGAAAAGATAAGGGTACTTGTTCCTTGAAGTCATAGTTCAATCTCAGGCTGAACTCCCTAGCATTTGAATGGGTCATTACCATGCATTGCATCTATTGAACCTAGCAGAACATTCTCACTTGTAGCCATATTTTTGACAAAAAAAGTAGCTTTCTACAGTGGTATGTTTATCTAAGCCTGTATTTGCAATATAGTATAAAGGAATAGAGTATATGAGGACAATGAGCACCTGAAATAGTAGAAGGGGGTGTCATAAAAGAGATAAAAAGCAACAGGAAGACAGAGGCAGTACCAAAGAAATATTTTGCCAATTTAATATTTTTCCCTTAGGCCAAGTCTTAAGAAACATGCCAATCTAACTTTTATTTTAGGAAAAAGAAACCTGGGAGAAGGAGAAAGGGAGAGATAGGATAGGGTAAATTATCTCACATAATAGAGTCAAGAGAAAGCTGTTACAATGGAGGGGAAGAGCAGGGAGGTGAAAGGGAATGGGTCAACCTTACTCTTATTGGACTCTCATTCCCTTAAGGAGGGAATAAAATAAAAACTCATTTGGATATCTTACCCTACAGGAAAGTAGGGGGGAAGGGGGTAAGAGGGAGGATGATAGAAGGGAGGACAGATTGGGGGAGAGGGTAGTCAGAAGCAAACACTTTTGAAAAGGGACAGGGTCAAAGGAGAAAGCAGAATAAATGGGGGTCGGGATAGGATGGAGAGAAATATAGTTAGTCTTTCACAATATGACTACTATGGAAATGTTTTGTATAACTACACATGTATTACCTATATTGAATTACTTGTCTACCCAGTGGGGGTGGGTGAGTAAGGAAAAAGGGAGAGAATCTGGGACTCAAAGTTTTAAAAACAAATGTTAAAAATTTGTTTTTACATGAAACTGGGAAATAAGATATACAGGCAATGGGGTATAGAAATCCATCTTGCCCTACAATAAAGTAAGTGGTAAGGAGGTAAGGGGAGGGATAGGGGGGATATAAGAGAGGGTAGACTGGGGGAAGGAGTAATCAGTATGCTTGCCATCTTGGGGTGGGGAGTAGGGGAAAGATGGGGAGAAAATTTGGAACTTAAAATCTTGTGGAAATAAACGTTGAAAACTAAAATAAATAAATAAATTATGGAAGAAAAAAAAGAAAGCATTTCATTCAAAAAAGTATTATCAAACTCCCACTATGTGTTCTACATTTCATTAAATATTTTTGTTTTGGAATATCACACAAGTACAAGAGACTGACTCTGCCTTTATGGAGTTTATACTTGAACTACGGAACAAAAGTAGAGCACTTGAATGAATAAATAATGAGAGACAATTATAATTAAAATGATCTTAGTCTGAGAGTTCTATAGGAGGTGAAAAAGGGAAATAACAATGTTGACTAGAGTAGCCATTTTGGTAGAGGAGATAGACTAAAATGAGAAGATATAGATTTTAAGGGAAGAAAAACAGATGATGCAAAAAAATTACCACAGAGATATAAAAACCATATACATGTATGTGTGTACATACATAGATGTACACATATCTATGTGTTACTGCATTACTCCAAGGATCTATGATTTCTTCAGTATTGGGTTTCCTTTCATTGAAACAGATCACAACTGTTCTATGAGTTAGTCAATGGTCTCCTGGAGTGTAATGGCTGAAAATGTAGCCTCCTGCTGCCAACCTAGTGGTGAGCATCTCTGAATTTCATTAGGCTATTCTTCAGACAACAGACATATGGTCTGTCACTGGGCCAATACTCAAAGAACTGCCAGGACTTGTATTCTGCTGATATAGCCTTTGAGAACCCAGGGTCTCCTCCTAGTGACAATGAAGCATTGGGTTAGGATTGCAGTGGAGGAAGTATAGATTTCATTATAATTAATCAGGGAATCAACAAACAATGAAATCACAGAATAAGTTACATGTGTGCCAGTAGAATGTAAATTATCTGAGAGGGCAATGACTGTTTTGTTTTTGCCTTTGTATTGCCAAGGCCTAACTAGTCCTGGCAAACTCTGATGAAAGATGAGATTAGACTGTTTAAGGCCACTCTGTTTGGGAATGGGCAGATGTCTTTCTTTCACACATCTAGTAATTTGACTTTGGAGTATTATTTCTGAATTTTTATTTTCTTCCTTGTAAATAAATACAGGAAATACTCATGTTCTATGGTGTTTGGAGACAGGAGGTGAAAGGGAAAGAAGGAAACAAGATGCAGGATCAGTACCTAAAGAAATGATAGTAGCAATGACGAAATTTGGTGACTGCTGATCAGGCTCTGGGAGTAATAAATCCCTGGGCCCAGTGCATTGGTGAAAAGTCTGGTTTGGGAGTGAAAGGACCTAGGAGGCTTAATGGCTAGAGATAGGATTCTATTATTCACAGAAGTAAAAATGAGAGAAAGAGGAACGATAGCTTAGCGTAGAAGATGGAGGAGTAGAAGGAAGCAATGCAACTGAACTCTGATCTATATAAGACTTCCAAATAGATAAAATGCACCTGATGGGGAAAATCAGAAAAAGTCACAGTGAGTCCTTTGTGGGATGGGCACAGGGAGACAAAGAGATATGCAGACATTGAGGAAAGTGTTAGAGAAGGAGCACACAGTCACTGTACTTTGGTAATCAGAGAAAGGCACAAAAGGAGGTCTTGACCCATATCGGGGCCCTGCAGACCCAAGCTGGGGCAATCCGACAGGAAAAAGTGCCAGCTGGCAGCTTTGTCACACACCCAACTTTGGGTCACAGATTCAGAACAGAGTTGAGATATGGACCCATTTCAGCAGTAGCATTTCTGTATCCAAGTAGGGAGACCCCTAGCAGTATACTGAAAAAAAAGAAAATTCAGAAAACAGCAGCAGCAGCAGTGGTATGATTCAGACCCAAAGGTCAGAGCAGGGTCTCACTTCCAGCATCTAGCCCAGGCTACAGATGAATAATATAGACAGGAAATCTAGACCTGGGGGAGCCTACAATTCTACCACACTGAACTCACACAGCTTTCTGGCTAGCTCATAGGGATGGAGTCTAGCAGAACTTTAAGCTTACACAGACCAAAACCCAGATCAGGAATTTGCAGACCTCAGACACTTCCATGGATCAAAACACTCCGGGAACACTGAAAGCTTGCAAGTCCCCACTCTTTCCCTGAGATCCTGGAATAATACAACAATCAATACTCCAAGAAATCTACATGAGGACCAACCCAGACCTTCCCTCCAGAAGTGAGGCAGAGCCCAGCCCTAATGTAAAAACCAGTTGGGAAGTAGATTGGAAGAAGGGAAAAACAAAAAAGATCCACACAAGGCGCAGCTAAGTGGTGTAGTGAATAAAGCACTGGTCCCAGAGTCAGGAGGACCTGAGTTCAAATGCGGTCTCAGACACTTAACACATAAAACTAGCCATGTGACCTTGGGCAAGTCACATAACCCCAATTGCCCTACCTTCTCTCCTCCAAAGAGAAAAAAAAAGAGCCATACCATAATGAGTTATTAAAGTGACTGAGATACTTCAGGCAGTGGGTCACGAGGGTTATGATGTTCTTTGACCCTGGAGAAGGCTACATATACCCTTGTGAGGTTTTCTTTTTCAGCTCACTCATGGGAAGAGTTTTATGATTTGGTCAGATGAGACTCTGGGCAGCTGTTGAGCCCCCCTGGCTTTGAAAACCCAGATGTTGGTGCTTCTCTCTCTGGTGACTAACTGTATGTATATGATGGTCAGACAGCTAGAAGCTCTGTCTGTTGGTCTGCTGAATTATTATTTTACCTGTCTATTTTTGTCTGCTTGTAACTTTTGTTTATATTCTATGAAGTTCAGGGTGCTAACTTTTCCCTCTGAACTAGGTAAATCATCTATCTTTTATTAAAGTAAGATTGTTAACCCTTTTCGAGTTGCTTTCCTTTAGAAAAGCATATTAAAGAACCTGTGCTAGCAGCCATCCTGGGTATGCTAGGGTGCTTGCTGCTACAAAGGGTAATGCTGTGGTGGGGGTTTTGCCCACCCCAAAACTGTTGGGGTTTCATGATGTGTTGTGGTGGAACTATACCAAAGAATAAAGTCAGACCAACTCTAATCCAAGTATATGCATTTATTGAGATTGATGACTCCCATGAAGCAGACTAAGTTCCGAGAGGAGCCAGCAACTTCATAGAAAGCAAGATGGATTTTTATAGGGTAGAGATGCTGATTACACAACAGACATTTACATAGTATATAGGAATATGATTAATATAAAAGGCAGGAGTTTGTTAAGCAATTAGGTAATGGAGGAGAGGCTCCACCTATGGTTTGGTGGTTAAATATTCTGGTCATGTTGCCCTCCAATTGGTTAGCTACCTGGTCCTGTCTGGTTAAGACAGATAGTTAGGTACTGTGGTCCTGTCTTGGGCTAGATGGATGATGAAATTATGACTAAATATAAGAACACACCTGTTTCTGTGGGAATGGGTCTAGGGACAGTGACCAAGTGGAGGCAGTAGCTGGGTTCCCATCACATGGACACACCTACTGTTACTGTGGCAGCTAAGAGTTCAGGGGCACACCTATTGTTCTAATGAGCAGTGAAGCATATATGAAGAAGTTAGGACATTGGCAGGGTCCTAGGTAGGTACAGTGTGGCCTATAATGAAGTTAGAATAGTGGGACTGAGGGCAGCTTTATGAGGATTCCATCAGTAAGGTAGGGTGGCCTGCACATATACACAGAGGCAGCAGGTATAAGGAAAATTTGGAGAACATTTAATAGATTATTTTGTCTGGAATGTAGAATTGTTGAGTGGGATGATGTGAGATGTTGATGGGAAATTAGATTTGAGTCATATTGTAGGAGACTCTAAATCCCAGACTCAGTAGTTTTCAACTCAAAGGCAATAGGGAGCCAATGAAGATTTTTGAACAGGAAAGTAAAGAGTTCAGGCAAGTTAATGTATAAGAGAAAACAATGACTTCAGTCTGAAGAGAGGAGACATGGCAAGTAGCAGGGGAAGGCTAGTAACAATAGTCTAAGCAAGAGGTGCAAGAGGTGATAACTGTTTGAACTAGAGGAGTGTTAGTGAGTAGAGAAGAGGTGAAGGAAAACACATAGTGAGGAAGTCAAATAAACCCAGTTTTGCAACTGAGTGGATATGAAATGTGAGAAAGAGGGCAAAGAGAAAATATGATTACATGTTTGTAAGCTAAGGAGGCAGTGTATGATAAAGCCACCAGCAAAAATAGTCACATCGGAAGAAACAACAGATTTATAGGAAGCTACATATAGTTGAAAACATACTGAGTGGGAGATACTGGCTAAATATCCAGGGAGAAATGAATAGTAGGAAGTTGGAGCTGAAGGATTTGATTTTAGAAGACAGATTAGGGTAAAATGTAGAGATTTGGAAGCCATTTGCATAGCGGTAAGAAATGAAAACATGGAATAGATGAAGTACTCTCTGGGAAAGTATAGAACAAGAAAAGAGGAATGAGAAAATAATCTAGATCCCAGTAATAGTTTAAATGTAAAAAAAAATTTAGTAAAGTGGAATGAGACCTGACTTTGTCTTCATATTCTGGATTTTGAGCTGCAGATACTAGTTTGGCTTAAATAATTCCATTTAAAAGCTGTCCATTTCCATTGTGCAAATCAAGGAAACATGAACCTCTTACCTGTAGCTATCTTTTCCTTTCCTCATACATTCTATACTCTTGTGTCTAGAAAGGTGTTGTCCAGCTGTTAAAGTTAACCTAGTCCCAGGGACCCTTACTCTTAAGCTCGCTTCAGTGTGCATTTTATGATAGAAGGTATAAATTCAGATATTGTGGAAAAGTCTGGATCTAAGAGATAACCTGACTCCCTCCGTTGAGCAGTCTACTGACCAGAGAGGACTCCACCCTGAGGCCAGACCTCTACCTAACGTCATCTCCAAATAGTTGACAAATTCCCATTTGGTCTTAACCTTCCCACCCCAGTGATTCTGAACCCACATCTCTCATTCAACTTCATTCTCCATTCCTCACTGACTGTTTTCTTGTCCCTTGTCCCCCTCAATCCAACCACCTCCAATCTTCCACTCTAAAGCTATTCACCCTATCCATTTTTCTCTCTGAAATACACCATTGGTGACAAAATTGCTGGCATAAAATTTCCTTTCTCACACCTTCCATCTTCTGGCTCTCACTGGGTCCCTCCTTATCACAATCTTTCTGGCTACCATTTCCAGCAGTGGTTGCACTGTCACTCATTCCTTATCCCCCTGACAAGTCAAGATGCGGTAATTGGAAAGCTCTTTGCTTCTCATAGCTAGCTGCCCCAAGCTCACCCTCTGCCACCATCACTCAATAACTTCTCTTCCTCTTAGGCTCATGTAATCCATACCTATCAATCAATTAAAATTCTTGTAGCTATTGTCTATCTACCTCCAGGACATTGCTCTTCTTTCCTCTATGAGTTCAGTGACAAATTCCCAGTCTTTCCTTTTCCTCCAACTCCTTGCCTCATCCTAAGGGACTGCAATATAAAAATTGATACTTCCTCAAATACCCCAACATCCCAGTTTCTCAACCTACTCATTTTCCATGTTCTATTCCTTTACCTTACCTCAGCTAGAGGTTTATTTTCCCTAGATGATGGCTAAACCTCAAAATTATCATCAGTTACAAATGTGCTACTTCAATGTTCATGAACCCTAAAAATCCCTCATCTGATCACAACTTGTTGATCTACCTTCCTCTGCCTTGCAACTCCAAACCCCATTCTTCATATCCTCCAGTCCTTCTGCACCTCACTTCTTTCCCACACCATCCCCCTCACACTGACTACACTCTCCTCATCTTGAGTCCTTGGTGAATCATATTATGCCTAAATATTCCTCTTCTTTTTAGTACTTTTTCCTATTACCAACTACGCCGTGCCAAACCAAAACCTTATCTTACTCCCACTATCCCCTGACTTCACTCTTACTTACATCCGTCCTGCTAAATGAAACTGGAGAAAAACATAAAACTGTGCTGACTGCATCGACTACAAATTTATGTAACATCATCTCAGTGGAACCATTACTGTAGTAACATAATCCTTTCCTACTCCCCTAATTGACTCACCTTTTTACTCTCTGTAACAGGTTTTCAAGATCTCTGCGTTACCTTTCAAATCTCCTCTAGCTCACTTCCCCCATTCTCTCAACTGAGAATGTTCCCTCTTATTTCATTGAAAATATTGAGGCCATTTTCAGAGAGTTCCTTCCTCTTTCCTCCTCCTCATCTCTCATTACTCAGATGCTTTCAGTAGCTCTTTCACCTCTGATTCACATGAAGTAATGGCCCTTCTCTGACAAGAAAAACCCTTCTATATGCACAACTGATTCCATTCTATCAATCTTCAGCAGGCTTTCTCCTTGATCATCACCATTTTCATATTTGTCTTCTATAGCTCTGTCTTCTGGAAGCTTCACTATTGTCTACAAAACATGTCCAATGTCTCTTCCACATCTCAAAAAAACCCCAAACAAAACAAACCCCCTCAAACCCTCACTTAAACCATATATACCTGTTAGCTATGCACCATATCTTTCCTTGCTTTTCTGACTAAACTCCTTAAGAAAACTGTCCCCATTTGGAGAAGCCTCCAATTCCTTTCATCTCACTCTCAACTCTATAGTCAGGCTTCCAACCTCATCACTCAAAGAAACTGCTCTCTCCAGAGTTAACAATGATCTTTTAATAGCCAAATGTTATGACAATGTCCCAATTCTCATCACTCTTGACCTCTCTAAAGCCTTTGACATTGTTAATCTCTTCTCTAAGATATTCCTTTCTCTTTAGGTTGCCGTGACACTACTCTATCCTCTGTCCCACTGGTCTGTTCACTCTTACTTAGTTTTCTTTACTGTATATTCAGTCAGGTCATGCTTGTTATAAGTTAGTATTCCCCAGGGCTCTTTCTTGGGCCATCTTTTTTCCTGCTCTAGTATTTCATTTGGAACTCATCAGCTCCCATCAACCCATTAATTCAACTATCATCTCCAAGCTGGTGCTTTTTAAAATCTCCTTATCCAATTCTAACCTTTTCCCTAAATGTTAGTCTCACACATTCAACTACCTATTGGATATCTCAAACTGGATGTCCCATTGACATTCTAAATTCAAGATGTCCAAAACTGATTTCCCTCTCCCCAACTTTCCCCTCTTTCTAACTTCCCTATCACTAAATAAGGAACCTCCATCCTTCTAGTAACTCTGCCTTGCAATCTATATATCTTCCTCATATACACAAATTCCTTTCAATTCAACCTTCATAATATCTCTTGTTTACGTCCTCTAATCTTTTCTGACCACCATCTGCCATCAACTTGGTGCAGATCCTTACCACCTAATGTATGGATTATTGAAATGGTCTGCTGTTCATCTGCATGCCACAAGTCTCTCCCCACTTCAGCCCATCCTCTACACAGTTGTAAAAGTAATCTTCTTTATACACAGTCCAACCATATCACTGAGTTTAGCAATAAAATCCAGTGATTCTTGATTACCTAAAAGACAAAATATAAAATACACTGTCTGGTGGTCAAGGGCCTTCATAATCTGGTCCTTTGCTACCTTTCCTGTATTCTTACATGTTACTCATTCCCATTTACTCTGTGATCTAGTGATTCTGGCTTTCTTGCTCTTCCTTACACAAAATGCTCCATCTCCTAATTCCAGATATTTTCATTGGCTACATGTATCCCATGCCTAAAATGTTCCCCTTTCACATCTCTACCTCCTGGCTTCCTTCAAGTCTCAGTTAAAATTCTACCTTTTATAAGAAACCTTTCCTGTTCACCTTTAATGACTGCCTTCCCTTTGTTATCCTGTACAGTCCTTGTTTGTATATTATTGTTTGCCTGTTATCTTCCCATTCAACTGTGAGCTTCTTGTGAGGAAGGACTGTCTTTTTCTTTTCTTGTAACTCTAGTGCTTGGCACAGTGCCTGGCACTTAATACACAGATTATAAATGCTTTTTGATATAACTTACTGAATATGTTGAATTTGAAGTGAACCAAATGTGGTGCAGGTTGAACAAGTATCTCAGGTTGGACAAATACTTTGTAATACATCTAACAGTTAATAAAAGGATATTTATTTAACCATAGTATGGAAAAGGCATTCAGAGCAGAGAAAGGATATTTATTAGGGATACAATTTTTATTTAGCTAATCATAACTCTCCTTTTCTGGTGTGTGATCAAAAATCTGAGGGAGGAGTTAGGGTTCCTTATCTTTGAACTATTTTTTAAAGAGACAGCTGGGAAGTTACTTCAATGACCTGATTCTTAGTCCCCTGAGCTAATTGAGGTTTTAAGGACGGTTTTAATACCTTAAGAAACAAAGCAAAAGAAAACAAAAAAACAAAACTCAACCCTGTTCTAACCAGAATGGGGTAAGTTCTTAGGAAATTGTTCCTACCACAAAGTTTCAGCAACATATTCAAGTGGAAATGCTTAGTAAACAATCAGAAATTCATAACTTTACTTCAGAGGATTGATCAGAAATAGAGGTATATCAAAACTGTTTTGATAATGTTGAAGAAGGATGGCAGCAGATTAATTGAGACAAAGGATGGGGGGAAGGAGAAATCAGCAAGCACCTCAATCTCATCCTCACTTTACAATTGACCTGCCAATTTGTGGCCCTGAGTCATGAACAGCTAGGGGGCCATCATGTCAGGGGAGGAACTATACCTGGGAAGGTCTAATACATGTTGAAGAGAGGGAAGTAACTAGATTAAATACAAACATGGGAAGTCAGGAGATTCTTGTAGTTTTGAATAATGTAGACAAGTGAGTCTCAAGATCTAGGAAGGTAGTGATATAGTAGAAAGAGTATAGTATTTTTCAAGTCCTGACCTTACCACTAATCATTTATGTGACAGTAGGCAAGTAACTTAACCTCACTGTCCTCAATTTAGAATGAAGATAATAATAAATTCATTATTTAATACATGGTAATATTAGAAACTGCAACATGAATTATTATTATAAAAGCTTTGTTAATTCTCCAATTACTGGTCAATATGCAGAACTGCATTTTATGTATACAGAGGGTTCTGAAAACCTTCACTGTTAGGTTTTCCTGACCTCTGACCCTGACACATCTGAAGAATGAGAGAATATCTAAGAAGGTACAATCAAGAATGAAGCCGTGACTAATCTCTGTCCCACACTTCAGGCAACTCAATACCATGCCTAGGCACATAAGAAGAGATACATACACAGATTCAAAGGAAAATGTGAAGATAATTCAATCAGTTAAACAAGCATTTAGTTACGTGCTTACTAAGTATCAGAAACTGAAACAACCTCTGAAGATATATAGAAAAAAGGTAAAAAAAGAAGTTTACATTCTAATGGAAGAAGAAATATGTGCACATATAGATATAATTCAGAATGTGTGCAAAATGAATACAAATCTCCAATCTATACTGTATTTTATTTGAGCCTTGGTAGGTATAAGGGGGGCATGATGGATCCCAACCTTTACCATACTGGTCTGTCAGCAGAGTTTGGGGAGGGGTAATGATAGAAGAAGCCAGAAAATTCTTGTGCTGTTAGGATTCAGGTTGAGTCAAATAACTGACCAGCTCCATGGCATTCCCTACATTTTGCTTCCTTATATAGCTCAGACATGAATTTCTGCTCCACAAACCAATTTTCCATTTATCTTAACTTCATTCTGTGATATTACCCAACCTAAATTTTTGCTTCTGAGTTGCTTTCTTTCTAATTCTGACCCCTGATCCTGGCCTCTGTTGTCCCAGGCAAAGATTGGCTTTCCCCACCCAGGTGTTTGCCTAATTATCAAGCCCCCTCCCAAATGTCGGCTGGATGTCGAATGAGAGCATAGAGAATTCTGCTGCGATGAGGTCTCATCTGTCTACTCTCTCCCTTGTTCAACACTATAAAGTTTTATTTAAGCAAGTATCAGGAGGCTAATCTCAAAGTCTGGCAGTGAAACCCTGCTAATTCCCGCTCTTTTGTAACAGCTGAGGGCAGTCCCAAAGTAGAAGAAAGACAAGTGTAGCTGCTACTTCCCTGCCCTCATGGCTCAGCTGCCTTGCTTTCCTCACTGTGATGGAGCATTTTAGGCTTTGGCTTCAAGTTTGAAACACACAGCATACCAGCAGATGTATCCCTTTTGACAAGTTTGCTGGTAGACATCATTTTTTCCCCTGATACATTTATCAGCGTGAACTAGCTGAAAAAGGTGATTTTCTCTTATTTATATATTCTCCAAGTAAGTATTAAAAGGCATACTTAAAGGTTCTGTCTATATAATGAGAAAACTGGTCAGTTAAATCCTGTATCTAGTCAATTATCTGGCTGCTCTTGCTGAGTTTTAAAAATTAAATGGTAGAATATAGGATTAAAAGATAGTTAATGAATATGTAGAAAAGAAAACAGTGATCACAAAGAGCTAATATGGCTTGATCAAGAACATGTTGTGGAAGGCAATGATGTACAGATGTGGATGCAGAAGTGGCCGAATGGTTGTGTATATGTCATCTAGGCGGGATTCCTCTGCTGAAAGTGTCCCAGGCATCTATAGTTGGGCATATGAGTTCACTTACCTTGATAGTATATTTTCCAGGGATGCACACATTGATAATGAGGTTGATGCACACATTGCCAGAGTTAGCTCAGTGTTTGGGAGGCTCCAAAGGAGGGTGTGGGAGAGAAGAGGCATTAGACTGACTATCAAACTGAAGGTCTTCAGAACCATGGTGCCGACCTCATTGTTGTAAGCCTGTGAAACCTGGAAAGTCTACCAGCACCACTCCCAGGCAACTGAATTGCTTCCATATGAACTGTCTTAGGAAGATTCTGAAGATCACCTGACAGAATAAAGTACCAGACACTGAGGTCCTTACTCTAACTAAACTGCTTCAGTGAGCACAACTCCAATGGTGTCGGACACAGTGTTCAAAAGCAAAACATACACTTGCCAAAGACTATGTTACAGAGAATTCACACAGGGCAAGTGTTCATGGTGGTCAGCAGAAATGATACAAGGACTCTCTCAAAGTATCTCTTAACTTTGGAATTGAATGTGTGACATGGGAGACACTGGCACAGGATGTCTCAGCATGGAGGGCCCACATCAGAGAGGGTGCTGTGCTCTCTGAGCTAAGCAGAACTGAAACATCTCAAAGGAAATGCAGGATGCTCAAATTAAGAGAATCCACCCCAAATGTTCACCTGGACTATTTGTGCCCAGCCTGTGGTAGAGCATTCTGAGCTTGTATTGGTCTGATCAGCCACAGTCGGACACACTGAAACTGACTCTAGCATAGTGATGTCATTTTGGTGCTCTTTGTGAAGGAAGGACAACACCAATTGGACATATACTGTTTAACATTTTTATTGGTGACTTGAATAAAAGGCATAGATGAAATGCTCAACAAATCTGCAGGTGATTCAAAGTTATGAAACATCAATCAATCAATTAGTAAACAATTGCTAAGCATCTGTTATTTGCCAGGCACTGTGCTAATCACTAACACTCCAGATGACAGTCAGCATCAAAAAACAGATTGATAATCTAAAATGTCCTGAATATTGGAAGATGAAATTTAATAGTGGGCAAATGCAAAGTCTCATGCTTGGGTTAAGTAAATCAACTTTACATCGAAAGATGAAGAAGAGTGGCCCAATGAATCTGAAAAAGATTTTGGCTAGTTTTGTGAAGCTGAAGTCAAGAAAGTTAATATAACCTTTAGATAGCAGTATGAGAGTCAAAGTGCCAGGAAGTAGGGATGTCGCAATTCCCTTGTACTTTCTATGGGTCAAAACTCATCTTGAGTACTAGGTCAGTTTGGTGTGCCATATTTTAGGATACTAAGAAGTCAGAGAATGTTCAGAGGAAAGCAAGCAGGATAGTGAAGGGCCATTTGAAGAGTGGTTGAAGTAACTGGGAAAGTTTATTCCAGAAAAGAGAAAACCTAGAACAGCATTATGATTTTCTTCATGTATTTAAAGGGTTGGTGTATGAAGAGGTATGAAACTTATTTTGATTGCCATCAGAGAGCAAAATTCCCTGGGTTTTCTTGACAACTTTACTTTCTAATCATATTTACTCATAAAATATTCCATCTCTCACCTTCATACCACACCTAGGAATAAGAACACTTTAATGTTGGCTATAGATGAGGATAGGGGTAAAAACTGGATCTGTCATTTCACTGGTGATAGATATAGTCATAATTAAAATATTTTTAAAAAAGATAATTACACTGTCCCCTAAGTCTGAAATGCCCTCACATCATTTCCTATTCTTAATGGCCTTATAGTTCAACGCCCAGTTTAAATACTCCTATTTCTGTGATATCTTCCCTAATGACCCCCTCTCAGTGTGGAATAAATCATTCCTTCTTTGTATTTTTTCTACCATTTTTCATTCCTTTATATACTCACGCTATTCAAATTAATATTACACTTCAAAAATATGTAATCACCAGACTGTAAGCAACTTGAAAGTATGGACTATGTAATATTTCTATTCCCTTTTCCCCCTAGAGTCTGGCAGTTTATTTCATGTAATAGTTTCTTAATATACATTATGCCCAGGTATAAGACAATATGAATGTGTACTCTTTTAATTTTTTTGAAATTGGTAAAATGCTGCTATTTTTACTAAATTTTCAATCATTTTTAAAAAATTGGAGTATTTTTCACGTCTCCTGTATTCTTGTCCTTGCCAAAGCCAGCTAACTTTTTGTAACTGATTGAGGGAAAATAAACAATCGCCTCTCTCTTCTTTAAAAATGTGGCAGTTGACAATTAGTACTTTTTTTTATTCCTATTAGGATCTTTCTAGGTAACACCAGAGACCTTAAACACATGCAACCATTTTTAGGACTAAAGCACCCAAGGAAATTCATAACATGAGGAAGATAATACTGGGAAAATGAAGACTTAAATCTGTAATGACCCAAGGAAAAAAAGGCATTCCAAAAAGGAGGATTCCTAGCAGAAACCTTGGATAACTCATTATAGAGAGATTTCTTCATTGCACTGAGTATGACCTTAAATATAACTTGTTTACTTTCTCAGATATTTACAAGAAGTACTTTTAAATGATAAAATGTTAGTTCTTGGAATATGTAACTTAGAAGATTTTTTGGCAAGAAATCCAGTTCACAAGTGGTGTTAGATACTAGTAAAACTCCTACATGACCTACTTTCCCGGACTCATTTGTCCGTTCTTCAATAACGTTTGCCACAATAATAAAGAACAGAATGTGTTACAAGATTCCTCTCTTCCAATGGTATAGTTTCTATTCTAAATGCATTCTCTGCAAAGGTGACACTCTCCCCCACACCAAGAAAGTAATGTCAGAGTCTTTTAACTTGTGAAAAGCATTTATTTTAATTAGCTTTTCCATAATTTTATTCATTTATGGATTTATTTTCTTTTTATTTGTTCATTCATTTATTTGTTTGCTTGCTTGTTTGATATATTTATTTTACAAGACCAATGATTTCATTGGTGTCCAAAGTTACAAATGAGGAACTTACTCTACTAATTCAGACTGTTACCTTCTCTGGAACCTATAGATTTTTTTTTTTAGTTTCCGTTTTTTTTTTTTTAATTCATTTTGTTTCTGCCTTCTATACCTTCACAGATTACTCCTCCTTTGTGAAGAGTACCCTTGTAACAAAGTGAAACTAATAATATAACATGGGGACCTCGTTTGAAAGTGCATGCAACATTTTTCATCTCTATCACTCCCTTTCCAATTAAAAAAAAATTAACAGAAATCTATTTTCTCTTTCTCCCCTCTTTCACCCTATTGGGAAAAAAGATTTTTTTTAGCAAATTGCACAGTTAAGAAAAACAAATTCTGCCAATGACTGACTCTCTCTCTCTCTCTCTCTCTCAAAAATATCTAATCATCAGACTATAAGCTCCTTGAGAGTATGGACTATGTCTTATTTATATTTGTTTTCCCCAGGAGTCTGGCAGTTTATTTCATGTAATAGTTTCTTCATATAGATATGTCTGAGTATAAGACAATATGAATGTGTACTCTTTTCATTGTTGCTTTAAATAATATATATGTATATATATACATATACACATAGTCATACATGCATAATATGTATACACACATATAGGTCACATTCTCAATCCATCATCTTTCTGTAACAATATTTCATCATTGGCCTTCTGGAATCATGAATGGATAGTGTATTGATCATAGTTATCACACCTTTCAAAGTTGTTTGTTTTTACAGATTTACCATATAAATTGTACTTCTGATTATTCTTATTTCTATTTTCATCAGTTTATAAAACTACTCCAAACTGTTCATTTTTATGAAATTGATATTCTTACAGAATATTGATACATTATGATACATACATACAAAAGATACATTCTTTTACTTATACTCACCTCACTCTCATGTCTTTCTATGTCTTTTTTGAAATCACCTATGTCTTCATTTCTTACATCACAATAGTACATCACATTAATATATCCAACTTATCCAGCCATTGCACAATTTATGGATATTCTCTTAGTTTCTGGTTTTTGTTACCACAAAATGAGTATATGTGTGTGTGTGTTTGTGTTTATAGGCATATATGTATATACACATATGTTTACACCATACATGCTTGTATATACCATATATACATATATGCATTATATATGTGCACATATATACATACAGTATATACACACATATATACTCACTTGTGTGTATATACATTTTTTACTCTTTCTTGGGTTATAGGCTTAGCAGTAGTATAGCTGGGTCAAAGGGCATTCACTGTTTAGTAACTTTTTATTAGATAGAGTGTCAGAGAGAGTGCCAGACCTGATTGATTTTAGCTGACAGACTAAAAGACTCATCTTTCTGTGTTCAAATGTAGCCTCTCACACTTACTACCTGTATGACCCTGGGTAAGTCACTTAACTTTTTTGCCTCAGTTCCCTTATTTCTATGAGTTGGAGAAGGAAGTGGAAAACCACTTCAGTATCTTTGTCAAGAAAACCTCAAATGGGATCCTGAGGAGTCAGATATGACTGAAATGATTGAACAACAACAACACAAATTACTTTCCAAAATAGTTGGACACATTTACAGTTAAACTAACTATGGATCAATCTGTCTGTTTTCTCATAGTCCATTGATATTTATTGTTTTCCATTTTGGTCATCTCTCCCACTTTCAGGGGTGTACGATATAATCTCAGTCTTTCTTTAATTTGTATTTCTCTAATGATTAGCAATTTGGGGCATTTTTGCAAAGGACTATAGCATTTATAGTATTAAAGGATTTTCTGGGATTGTCTGAAATGTTAAGTTACTCAGGGTCACACAGACACCTGATGTTGTGTGGAAGAGATGGATTATGAATCAGGTCTTCTGACTCTGAGGCAAGTCAAGCTTTCCATTACACTGTGATGTCTCTGCATGTTCTTTCTTCATAGTTTTTGAAAAATAGGCATTGTGGTAAAGTAGATAGGGGGTTGCCCTTGGAATTGTAAGATCTGAATTCAAACCCTGACTCTTAACTCACACCAGCTGTGTCACCACAAGCATGTCTCTTCACTTCTCAATTGCCCCAGGGAACTCCTGGAGGATTTAAGTTACTCATTCCATAAATAAACAAATAAAGATATGAAACTTGGCATGATTTCTTCATTATTATTTGACTCACAAGGCAGCAGCAAAAACAACAAAAATTCACCTGACTATCTCAAACAGAAGTAGCTGTGAAACAGAACTTTTTCTTTATCAAATTACTCTTTGAAATACACAGGAGAACTTTGATTATAATTACTCTTGTACATCTAAATCACAATCCATATTCAGTATATTAAAAAAACAAAACAAAACAAAACAACCTTCCATTGTTGTCCTACTAATTTATTTATATATTTCACCTGTAAAAGAAAAAAAATTCTAGCTATTCTTATTGCTTTTTTATTTATTCTCTTTCAAATGTTTCCATTCTAGGTAGTCTTTGTAAACCTATAGGAATGTTATTGTTACTGCAAGGACATTCCTGATGGCCAATATGGCATACTGAATCATTAACTGGAGATAAGAGAAGAACAAGTATTCTCAGTTTTTTTTTTTCTTGGATGCAGATGCCCCTGTACTTGATGCCATAACCAATGTCATGACCCATTTGTTCCTAATATAATATTTTCAGATGCTATATGTTATAAATTGCTTTGTTTTTACAAAAGAAACAATACCCTTGAACTGGCAAATCCTTATGATTTGGATGCTATGCTAACCCATAGTATATCCTGATCTTGATTGTGTAATGAAGTCTTCATTTTTATGTGTGAGGAAGAAAATCTCATGGCTCATGCAAACAACATTATTCCTAAACCAGCCATACATCATCATACATGCAAAACCCAAGCCTTGGGTGGGAGAGACTGGCAAGTTAGATGAACCACTTCAATTTTCCATCAATCAAATTATAGTTTATTGTTCAGCTGAACTACCTCAGGCAACACAAATCTAAAAACTGTCATTTTGGAAACATTACATTTTTTTCTTGTCACATTATAACCCAAGCCATGGTCATAAAAAAAGAATGTCATACCATTACTGACTGTAATACTCCCTAATTTAAGAACAGCTAATTCATCTGTAGTTTGTGCTAGGTGCCTACATTCAGAGCTGGTCACAATATTGGGTTATACTAATCTCATCTCATGGCATTACTACATTTATTATTTCTAAAATAACTGTGATTTTAGAAAAATTCAATTAAGCAGAGGATGGCTGCTTAGAATGGTAGCTTAATGCTCATATAAGAGAGAAGGGCTACAATTTTAGTATCATGCAATATTTCACATTTTTGTGGGGCCCAATAAATTGTTGAAAATTTAATTAAAGATTGGGTCTATGACAACAAAATAAACTCTCCTTCCCATTCTTTGCAGCGAAGAGAGAGATTCATCTGTCTTCATAAGCCTTAAAAAGTTAAAAAACTAATCTTGGAAACATTAAAAATCTGATTGCATTCTGTCACTCACAAGTGTATCAATGCCCTTTATGACATTTACCCTATGAAGTTCCTCTTAAGTTGAGAAATAACCATAGAATGCCAGAGAATCTTAAAAAGCTTTTTTTCTCAGTTCATCTCAGATGCTTAAAACTGGCTGATGCCATTTCTAGAACTAGATATATTTAGTAGGGACACACAAGACCTCAATGATTGCATTTTCTTAGGCTGTTTTCTTTGTGATTCTAGGAGGAGGGAAATGTGACAAAATAAATTTTATTTGCAAAATATGATTTCTTCGAAAGAGAAGGTAATATTGGAGTAAAGAAAGAGTCTTGTTAGAAGCATGGCATTTTCCAGTCGGTATAGAGCTATATTTATGCTACAAATGTGTTCATGATTACCTGATGAAGGCATAAACCTGCTTAAGATATAACACTCATAAATAATACATGCTAAAGCCCAAAGATAATCAGACACGTTATAAGAATATACCTTCCCTGCACAAATGTATGTCAATGCTACAATTCATGAAACTCCACTTAATTGACTACCTGATAAAGGAATAAACCTGCTAAAGGAATAGATTTACTGTGCACTGAGGCAATGCCTTTAAGAGGTCTCCACTGAATAAAAAGCTAGTTCCATTGGCTGAGCGGAGATATGTTCTCCAACGCGTGGGGACTTATTAACTGAACTTTTATGTGCCTTTTATGCACCATTTATTTTTTAAAAATCAGGAATTTTCATGATCGCAATTACTTAGGCACCAAAGTCATGTGAAATTCCTGTGGTTGGTATCACAGAATCCGCCCTGAAAAATGACCCTAACCTCCTTTAAACACCTCAGGAGTATAGGAGGGAGAGGAGGAAGTGGAGGTAACACCAGAGGAGGTGTATATGGCTCCTGTGAAGGCTGTGGGTTTGCTTTGAAAATGAAGCTTGAATGGTCTTTAACTTAACTCTTTTTTTGCCCCATAGCTAGGGGAAGTATAAATGATGATTGCATATATGTGCATGTTTGTGTATATGTATGTGTGTGTGCGCATGCATATGCATGTGTTCATATTCAAAACTCTGCATTATATATGAATGGATATAGTTACTCCTTTAAGAAAAAAAAGAGAGATCCTATAAGATATATCCTCCTGAAAAGCACCAAATCTAATACTGCCTAGATATGTGTAGTTTTGCTGGATTTTTCAGGGGTGGTCCTGATTTGAGGGTTATTGTTATTATTATTTTTAATAAAGACTTTGTAGCAGCTACTTTTATTTTCCTGGCAATATATGTGAGTTTTACACATGTCATTCTAAAACTCAGGTGTTTGGAATCATTTCAGATGAATCTGCTTTTAAACTGCTAATAATATTTTGTTTAAAAATCTTGGCATGCTTTCTCTCTAAACAGACCTTTTAGGCTTATTTTGTAACAACTCCCTCCACCCCCCGCCCCGCATTAACTACAGTTTTTAAAAAAATTATTTTCCTAAAGGAAACAATATTACTAAAGCTAAAATTACTCCCTTGAGATACGCATTTCTTCTCATAGATGAAAATTGGAGATCCAACATTGCTGTATACAATCCTCACTTCCATGTTGTCCATTCAATGAAAGTTGAGGTTAAAGGAAAGGGCCACCATGTTCAAGAAAAATAAAAATTCACTTTCTCAGTCTGTTGTATTTCATGTGACAATATATCTAATTTCAGTATGCATGTAAATACCACCCCCCATTTTACCAAGAATTTCGTGGGTTTTTTTTTTTCCTGCTCTGAAGTTAATTTCTAGCAATGGAAGCATGAATCCAGACCTTTATTAGAAGTCAGATTTTAGTTCAGTATTGTCATTAAACTAAGGTGATTATCAAAATTGCATAATTAAATGCAAAAGCTATGTCACAATGATATTAAAGATGAGACAAAACAGACAACAGAAAGCAAATTCTGAGTCTTTTGATATCCTTTTCTTAATTAGACTCCTACTCTCTTCACCAGACTTCCTACAACCTCTCTCTTCAGTGTTTGTCAATGGTCACTAGTAAAAAACCTTCTATAAATGTTAGCTCCTATTTTAAGAATAGACTTCAGATTAACGCCAAAAAATTGCTCTTCAAAATTCTCAGCAAGATTTAAATGTTCATATTTAAGCTATTGTTTTAGGACTTCAAATGAATCTATCAAAAGTGGGAGCTAATTGTCGTAGTCAATCAATAACTCTCCCTCCACTTAATGAAATATTCTTTGTCAAGATATCTTTATCAGATGAGAGCACATCTATTGAATCAGTGAAATAATCTAAGGGTATTGAATTAAGTATGAACCACTTGATTAAGCGTTTTGGGAAAAAATAGATTGTCTCTATGGGCAGCTAGGTGGTACGGTGGATAGAGTACTGGACCTGGAGTTAGGAAGACTCTTTGTGAGTTCAAAAGTGACCTCAGACACTTATTAGTTGTGGAACCCGAGGCAAGTCACTTATTTCTGTTTGCCTCAGTTCCTCAACTAAAATAAGCTGGAGAAAGAAATGGCAAGCCACTCTAGTATATTTGTCAAGAAAACCCCAGATAGGGCCGTGAAGAGTTGGATATGACTGAAATGATTCAACACAATGTCTCTAGGCATTGGATAAAATGAAAATGATTCCACTGGATAAAATGAAATGATTACATCCAGAATTGGCTAAAGAGACTCAGCAATGTCACATAAATTTTGGATAAAAGAGTAAGCCAGTAAGGAACCTACTGAGAGTAGCCTAGACAAGGCCATGAGGCTGAATCACTGTGAAGATGCGGAACAGAGAAAAACTTCTGTCTCCTTCTTTACCCCTTGACCAAAGTAGGAACTTGTGAATCTCAGTAGGGTAGATGATTTAGACTTCTCATCATCGTTCTAGCAGCATCCTAAGCACAGCAATGGCTAACTCTAGTGCCTGCATTAAAAGCTAAGGAAAAGCATAAATAGTGAGGAAAGGCAGCTTTAGGATTCTGCAAAAAGAAGACTATAACATACCTACCAATGAATGAAGGATTTAAAAGGCATTTCCAAGTACTATGCTGAGTGTTAGGGATACAAATCAAACAGCACAAGAACCTATGCTGTTTAGGAGTTCACATTTTAATAGATGGAGATCAAACCTATATAGGAAGTTTTAGTTGTAAATTAGATAGAAATGTCTAGTAGTCCACAAGGTACATAGTCAAAGCAGATACTAATTGCATTTCTTTAATATTTCTACTTCCAACATCGTATTCATGTCTGATTTTGAATAGTGTTAAGGACTTTGGGGCTGAGAACTTTCTTTTCTGGGTCTTTAGTCTCTGTGGAACCTGAAAGGATGGGAGTTTTGAGCACCGTGACAAATATTTGCCAGGTCACCTCTCTGTGATTGCTTCCTAGGACAATGACCACATGAACTGGGGGTCAGTCAGTCAACAAACTTTTTTTAAGCATCTGCTTTGTGCCAAGCATTATGCTAAACACTGAGAATACAAAAAGAAAAGGAAAAAAAATTAAAAAGAATTCCCTACTTTCAAGGAACTCATGGCCAGAGGCTCTTGTGTTTATTTTCCCATTGGTGGCAGTTGGTCAGTGGTTGGTGATGGTGATGTTAAGGATGATAAGCTCTGTCCACAGAGATTGTTGGAGCTAGGGCCAGACCTGGGATGGTAGTCCAGGATAGAGGGGTCAAACATGCAACCCGATCTGCAACACTCCTGAATGTAACATACCACATTAAAATGTAATTGAGTAATACTTAACAAAATAAATGAAGATGCAATAAAACATATACAATATGAGATTTTAAAACTAAGTGGGATCCATATGTGTGAATTAGTGGCCCTGGTTTCTATCTGAGCTTAACGCCCTACCCCCTTGTCTGCCCCCAAAACTTCTATGGGGGAACTGTTACTCCCAAGTTATTTCCTTTGAAGTCTGAGGGGAGATGGTATCTGTGGATTGGCACATGCATGTCCTGTCTCTCCTTCAGTGTGCTTTATTGCTTTATCACACAAATGTGAGAAAAGGCCTTCTACAAACAAGGGGTTTCGAGTTATTGTAAGAGTTCTTTAAGATTGGGTCCACTTTCCCTTGTACTCGGCATGTATTTTTGGAAGAGTGTACCATTGATTTTAGGGAAAGTTTTGTACCAACTGTTATTATACTACTGTGATAAATAACCATTTCTAAAACTTGTCTGGCTAAATAATTGCTATCAGTGAAGGAAGCACACTTGTAGACACTGATCGACTGTATATATAGAGAAACATATTTCATACTCCCTAGTGTTCACTCCTAGAATCCTTAGGGAGACTGGACCTGGCAGGGACCTGCCCCTTTAGTGCCACCAAGCAATCATAAACGTTCATTTAGTCACAATGACTGAAATTCTGAGCATTCAATTAGACTAGTTTTTTGCTCTGATTCCATCTTTAAGTAATTAAACAGTAAGACTGATTTGTATGGTATTTTAGTGGTCAGGCTTCATCAAATATGTGGATATTTATTTAATCAGTAGTAATTCAAGTAGTAATTCATCTAGTTCCTCTTTGTAATATTACCTTTCTATGTTTCCCTGCTATATCATTGGACTAAATGAATGAAAAATACACCTTCCATTAAAACATTTAGTGTTTATTGACAGATAAGATTTTTATGGAAAGATAGCAAAAGCCATCTTAAAGAAATATGTTTCAACATAGTGAAAAAGGCCTAAATGAAGATAGGATCACTATAACACATAGGACAACGAGGTCAATGAAGACCGTGATCACAAGCAAAAAATTTGACAAGAAAAATGGCTACATAAATTGTATGTCTAACATAATCAGATTTGAAGTCTTATCTAACCTATTTCTAAAAGGGTAAGATGAATAAGAAACCAGTCGATATGATTTTTATTGAAATTCAGGAAATTGATATGAATTTCAGCAAGATTTTTCTAAAACTAAATTCCTAACTGACAACTAGATAGCGAAAAAGTAATATATTAATTGAAAAGCATGATACACAAAATGAAAATGTTGATAGGTCAATAACTAATATATAGCTATCTCTTGCTATAATTCATTACTTTCAACTCAGTTATGATTTTGTGTATATAAAATGGTAATTTCTAGCTTGTCACTCTAGCGAACGGTCTTAAGAATGAATCCCGATTTCTAGACATTCAAATATTTGTTTCAGCTCAATTTCCTCTTAAATCATCAACTGCTCAATACTGACTGTTGATACCATAGGTGAAGGCCAAGTCAGGAACAAAATAATATCTTCCCCCATTCATCCTTTCATACTTCCTAAGAAGGTTGGACTTTAACATGTGATGTCTGATTTTACTCAGATGGGGTCAGAAAAAATAAAAAGACAGGATGGGAAGGTACTTCTGCTATACCATTATTATTGCAAATCTACAAAAAAGCAAGGCTTTTGTTAGGATCACTTATTAGGCTTCTATGTGCTCTTTTGTCCAATTATAATCTGTCAGTCTCATTGAGGGAATATAAAATTATCTCATGAGATGCAACTGAATGAAATAGACATAGCAGAGTTGAAACATCTTGGCCATTGACTGATCTATTTTTCTATTTTTTTTCCTGTCTCTATGATATCATAGACCCTTCAATGCAAAGATGTATCTTTTTCAGGCCTTCCTCTTGTTACCTGTTATGACATTTAATACATAGTGAGCATTTTTTGAATGTTTTTTGACCGACTGACCTTTTAACTATGAGGAATCATGGAAGATAAAGGCCTAGGGAAGATCACCCCTATTATCCTAGGATAAGGAAATTGCTTCTTCCTAAATCTCTCTATTTCTTTCTATCCTTTTCCTTATTCATCATTTACTTCCATTGAACATTTACTTAATGGCAATAGCATATGGAATATCATTCAGGAAATGCACCCTCTTTAATAGATTTCTCCAAATTCTTGCATGAAATTAAAAATTAAACGTATTTCTTTGTTGTTAGAGGAACCATGGTTATGGAGAATTCTACTGTATGTTCTTATGCCAAAATATTTCCATGCCTCCAGGTTAAAAACACCACTGAGAAAACTGTTGGACAGTAGTGAAAACTGCTTTTTAATTCAAAGTATTTCTTTAATGAGTCATGATTATCCTATAAAAAGTAATGAACAAATTGTCAGCATAAAATTATATTTCTAGAGACTTTAAGAATATGAAAGAAATCGTTCTAAAATAATGATTATTCTAAAATAATGCCACACAACAACCCATATGATATGATAGAATATAATATGACAGAATACAGTAGATTAAGTCAATTAGTAAGCATTTGCTGAGTATCTCCTATATACCAGGCACTGTGATAAGCATTTGGGGTACAAAGAAAGGCAAAAGACAGTTTCTGTCCTCAAAGAGTTTACAATTTCATCTATAATATAATATAATATTACATAATGAAATATTATACAGTATGTTACAGTATGATATAACATGATACAATAATATAAGATGTGCCATGGCATAACATATTAGTCTGTGATATAATAATGTAATACAACAAAAATTTATTAAGCATCTATTTATTCAGAGCATCACGTTAGGTACTGGTACATATACAAAGATTAGTTCAGATATGATTCTTGCCTTTGAGGAACTTAGAGTCTAACAGGGTCAGAAGACACAAACAGGGATATATAGAGGGTTACAAAAGAAAATGCTTTTATTATCAGTTCGAGGGGAATTAGAATAAACTTCCTCAAAGAACAGTAATTTTAGAAGACCTTTAAATGATTGCTAGAAGTTCAAAAGACCAAGATGGGAAGGATTAGCACTTTAGGCAAAGAAACACAGTTTGAACAAAAGCATATTGTGTGTTGACATATTGTTTTGTGTACATTTGTATGGAGAGTTCTCCATTTTGTTTAGAGCAGTTATTCTCAAAGTATGGTCCTGGAACCCCTGGGGGTTTATGCAAATGTTTTTATAATAATAATAAAAATGCTTTAATTTCAAATATGTTTAAGTATCAAACAGTAAAGAAAAACTCTTTGGGGGGAGGTCCTCAAGAACTTTTAAATGAGACCAAAGAGATTGAGAAACACTGGTTTAGAGTATGGTGTACATATGAATTAATATAAGATTAGTTTGTAAAAACTTATAAACAAAAAGTTATAAAAACTATAAACAAAAACTCTTTGGAGGAGGTCCTCAAGAACTTTTAAATGTGTAAAGAGATCCTGAGACCAAAGAGATTGAGAAACACTGGTTTCAAGTATGGTATACATATGAATTAATGTAAGTTTGTAAAAATTGAGTATCACCCATTTGGGGAGGGTCTTATATGCCAGGCCGAGAATCATGCATTTACTGAAAGATAATGGAGAACCAAAAATGATTTCTTTGAACAGAGAAATGACATGACCTGATCTACATAATTAAGTTTTTTTTTTTCCTAGAAGTGGTACGAAGTATAGACTGGATGGAGGAGAGAATGGAAGGAAGACCAATAAGAAAGATTTTGTAATGATCCTTGTACATAATAATGTGGATCTGAAAAAGGGTGTTGGCAAGGGGAAAAGAGAGAATGGGACATATGGTGAAGGGGAATATTGTAATGAGGGACTGGTCAGTTAGAACTTAATCATTATGAGGATATGTCATAGTTAATTAATATTAATTATTTAAATAGTATTGGGGCACTGATCATTAGGTTAATGAATGCATAAAGAAGATACTAACTATAGCTGGTGACTGATGTTGGGATGAATATGCAAGAATGAGAACTCAAGCCACAGCTTTAGGGAAAACACTCTACCTTTTTAGTTTTATCTGTAGAACCCTGCCCACCTTCTGGGGACCTAACTTAACAGTGCGAATAGCAGTTTCAGTAAAGACCCCTAGGTTCTATAATTGGGTTTAGCTATGTGACAAAATGAAGGGAGGGGTCAAAGATAAAATCAGAGTCACAAAAAAATTGGGAAACTAGGAGGATGGTAGTAGCACAGATAAGAACAGTGAAACCAGAAACAGGCTAAAGGGAAAGAAAATGAGGTCATTTTTAGATATCTTGAGTTTGAGGTACCCAAGGAACATCCAGATGGAAAAGTCCTTTTAGACAGTACAATGACTGGAGCTCACTAAGGAGGCCAAGATTAGCTACAGATTTGGGAATGAACACTATTGAGGAGGAAATTGAATCCATGGAATTGGATGAAACTGCCAAAAAAAGAAAGTGCAGATAAAGGAGAGAAGATAGTCATGGTTAGGTCTATGGAGAATATTAATATGAAGTGGTCAGGAAAGGATAAGGTATGAGTTTACCAGAGAAATGATTATCTAGGTTGAAGGAAAGCTAGGAGCATGGTTGTCTCTGAAGACAAGAGAGAAGAGATTATCCAGTAGAAGGAATGATCAACATTTTCCAAAGGTGCTTAAAAGTCAAGGATATAAGGAATGAAAACAAAATACTAAGAAGAATTAAGTAATTTATGACAAAGTCTCAGTTTTACATGATGCTTCAAAATTAAAATGACTAAGTTTAGACACAAAGACATATGAGAAATCATGTCCTAAGGTTTTTTTTTTATATAAAGGTAGAGTGAGATTAATGAATTAATGAAAAAAAAATAGTAAACACCTGAGTGTTAAAGTGAAAAAGCAAGACAGTTCAAGGAACTCATACCCAAAAAGCAGAGAAAATGTATATAGAAAATTTCAGTTGTATATAAGATGGAAAGTCCCAGTGGTCTTACGGTTTTGTGGAAAAACAGATGATTATGACTCTTCTTTCTCATCCTTTCTGTTGATCAAAACATACATATTTGTGATGTTGAATCATTTCATAATTCCAAGCAATTTGATGGTAAGAATTTCCTTTTCTGGGTCTTCAATATAACTGTGGCTTCTGAGCAGTGTATACAAAGGTGGTTGACAGTTCATAACCCCCTAAACTGGCAATCTTCACTTAATATAAGACTTTTTTTTAATGTTTTGATTACTTTTGCTGAGATTTTTCCTTTCTTTTAAAAAAATTATATTATGAGGGATACTACCTAAGAGGTTGAAGAATGAATGATCCATTAGAAACTCTGACTGATAAAAAGCTAAACAAACAGTAAATTAATTTTGAAAATTAAAAAAAAGAAAAAAATTGAGTAGAGTAGATAGGATAAAGGGTTCAAGGCTAAGCTTATTTTTAGGATTTAGAGTCCTGAGTTAAATTTGCAATTACATTAGAAGGAGCCAGAGGCAAAGCAGGGAAAAGGTAAAGTTGCATTAAAAATAGGAAATATCCACTGAACAAAATGGGAAAAAATGAGGAAAAGAAATGGGTAGAGAACTTAAGTATCTGTAATTTATAGATAGATATAGTTGTATCATTTGTGTGATACATGGCATATCAGTCTGCTTTTCTCTCTAGCCTCTAACACAGTGCACAAGTAATTTTTTCAGGATCATCCAGGAAGTATGTGCTCAAGGTGGAATGTAAACTCAGGTCTTCATGACTCAGAGGCCCAAATGTATCCCCTGTGCCAAGCCACCTTTTATGGAGTATGATACATTTATGGTTAAACTTACTCTCATGATCAAACTCACACTTATTCATACTCATAGTCATAGCCATACCATACTTATATTCATATTCATACTGATACTTACACTAGGAAGAGAAACATAAACTTTCATCAAAGGTAATGAAACACCAGGAGGCCGATAGGTGGTGTAGTGAATCAGGCGGACTTGAGTTCAAATTTGTCCTCAGACACTTTTTAGCTATATAACCCTGGGCAAGTCACTTAATCTCTGTTTGCTTTAATCCACTGGAAAAAGAAATGGCAAACCACTCCAGTGTCTTTACCAAGAGAATCCCATGGACAGTGTGATTCACAGGGTCACAAAGAATTGGACAAAACTGAATGACTGAATGACAGTGGAGAACTGATGATTTTTTGAGCAAAGAAGTGACATGACCTGATCTACATAATAAACTTTTTTCTATTTAAAAAATTAATATTTTGTTTTCCCCTAATTACATGTAAAATTTTTTAACATTATTTTAAAAAATGTTGAGTTCCAAATTCTTTCCTCCCCCCCCTTCCTGCTCTCCCCCACTGAGAAGGCAAATAATTGGGAAGGCTAGGTGGTGAAGTGAAAAGAGCACCGGCCTTGAAGCCTGGAGGACCTGAGTTCAAATCAAGCCTCAAACACTTAACACAAAAAATTAGTCATGTGACCTTGGGCAAGTCACTTAACCCCAAATGCCCTGCCTCCCACCCCTCCAAAAAGCAAAAAAAAAAAAAAAAGAATTTAATGAGAAGGCAAGCAACATGATGTAGGTTGTCCATGTGCTGTCACGCAAAACATTTCCAGGTTAGTCATGTTATGAAAGAAAATGCAGAAAAAAATCCGAAGAAAAATAGAGAAAAAGTATGCTTCAATCTGCATTCAGATTCCATCAATCCTTTCTCTGGGGATGGATAGCATTTTTCATCATAAGTCCTTCAGAATTGTCTTGGATCTCTGTATTGCTGAGAATAGCTGTCATTCACAGTTTATCATCAAACAATATTGTTACTATGTAGTGTTCTGGTTCTGCTTACTTAAGTTTGCATCAGTGTATGTAAGTCTTTTCAGGTTTTTTGGAGAGCATCCTACCTGTGATTTCTTATAGCATAATAGTATACTATCACAATTATATACAACAACTTTTTCAGCCATTTACCAATTGATGGGCATCTCCTTAATTTCCAATTCTTTGCCACCACTAAAAAAATTGCTATAAATGAATATTATTTTCTATAAGTAGTAAGGAAAATAGACTGGATAGGGGAATACCATTGAAATAGAAATATCATTGAAAATGATTCTGTAATGGTCCTAATGCATAATAATATGAATCTTCAGCAGGATAATAGAAGAATGGCATCATCATCACCATCACCATCGTCATCATCAACCAAAATACATCTTGAATTCAGCTTATAGTTGGTTATCTTCTAAATTTTCTTCTTAAGATAAAATAATAGTTTAAGTGCTTTCCAGGATGAAAAAATAAATTAATATTCTTTTTACATAGACTTCAGTTGTGTTAATGACAATGATGACCAAAACAATGACCTATAATTCGAAATTCATTGTTACCCTCCCCCATATAGAAAATAAGTTTGTTGAACAAATTATTAGGGATTGCAGTCCATATATTCCCTTCTACCTCAATCAAGACAATACTTTGCAGCTGAATTTTTCACTGTTTGAAATATATAGTAATTATAGGCTTCAAGTTTCCATACCTCAGCTCAGCCTAACCTAGGCCTTACCTGATACGCAAAGTTATTTGTATTCTCTTTTCATGTCTGCTCTTTCCATATTAATTTGCATTTACTTTACATATATTTTATATTTGATTATCTGTATATGCATTGTTCCCCCCAGTAGAATGTTAGAATATTTTAACACTACACATACACACTAATCCTTGAAAGCTTTCTGACTTAATAGACAGTCTTCAAGAGGCATGAAACATTAATTCCCCATTGTCCTTCTAGTGGCAACAAATATGAGACACTTCTGTCCCCCCCTTTTATTCCCCTTGCTTTCTCTGTCTCTCTTTTGCTGTCTCTCTCTCTGTCTGTCTCTCCATCTTTGTATTCTTTTTTTTTTCTTTTTGCTTTTTGGAGGGCAATTGGGGTTAAGTAACTTGCCCAAGGTCACATGGCTAGGTTTTGGTTTGTGTGTGTGTTGTGTCTGAGGCCAGATCCAAACTCAGGTCCTTCTGACTCCAGGGCCGGCGCTCTACTCAATGTGCCACCTAGCCACCCCGATCTTTGTATTCTTAACACACTGGAAAATGCATGTCATGTAAGAGAAAACATAATGAATACTTATTGAATTAAATTGAATTGCAATACTATCCTCTAAAAGAAGGGCTCTTGACTTTTGCTGTGTCATGGACCCTTGGCGCTCTGGTGAAACCTATAGTTCCCTTCTAAGAATGTTTTTAAATACATAAAATGAAAGATATGATTGTTGAGAAAGTCAATTATGTTGAAATGTATTTGTCAAAATATTTTTGAAAAAAGTTTACAGACCCCAGGAAGAGAATCCCTGTTTTGTTGTTGTTGTTGTTTTGTTTTTAAAGGAAGTCTATAAGTGTGTCCTGCATGGTTATATGCCATAACTACTTTGGTTGCTTGGTACTTCCTTAGCCAGATACCAAATCAAGGATGAAGAGGTAGGAAAAGAGGATACTTTTCAAGGACCTGAGATCCAATTCAGGGGGAAGGTCTGACTGAGGCTACAAATCTATTACCATGAAAGGAAACATAACAAAACAAGTCTGTATAAATTGTTGGCTTAAGCTTTGGGATATTTATGGGAAGTTATGAATTACCCCTGTTAGTTATGTAAATCTGAAGTCAAGCAGAAGAGCAAGAAATATTCTGAAAACCAAGATTTTGAGTAGAGATTATGTTTCTTGTTTTGTTTTAAATTTAGGACTCATATTTTGAAAGGCAGAGGGGGAGAGATTTATGCTTCCTTATGTAACTAGTCTTCTTAACTATGAGTCTCATGGTCCCCTATGCAACAGGAGAAGAGGGACAAAACACCATATAACCAAGGACACTTGCAGAAAGGTCAGTAGAAGCCACAATGCTGCTTCTGCTGGAGGGTTTACAAGCCCCAGAGTAAGTATTGAGATAGGCCTAGTGTTCTTCAGTTTGCAAAAAGAGTAGTAACAAAGCACATTTAGAAAGGAAATCTCTTTAAATACATATTCTTGTTTAATGTGTGGCTGTTGTACAAATCAGACAGAAATGCATGTAAGGATGTAGAAGAAAAGGAACTAAAATAAGTAAAAGGACAAATCTTCCCATGTTTTGTTTTGTTTTATTTTGGTTTTAAATCAGGCAAGGTCCTGGCCACTGGCGATAATGAGGAAAAATTGTGATAAATTCCACGGGAGATGTTCTGTGAGTAGTTCACACATTTTCCCCCTATTTGTAGAAATTAAATTCAACAAATATTTAAACACACACAATGTGTGAGGCACAGAGGACAAAATTTTCCAAATACTCTTATACTGAGATGACATTATGCTAATTGTGTTGAGTCCTAAAATGTATGGAAGTATCAGAGTAATGTGAAAGTGTTAGTTCTATCCAGCCATCCTGGAAAAATACATGAAGAATACATATGTTTTAGGCTATGACAAAGAACTAGAAGGCTAGCCTATTTGATCTATGCTAATTATCCCCCATACACACACACACACACACACACACACACACATACACACACAAAACAAAACAAAACAAAAAAACAAAAAACCCTACCACTATACTAATCCTTCAAGGATTTCTGACTTAATAGACAGTCTTCAAGAAGTGTAAAAAAAGTAATTCCCCACTGTCTTCTTTGTGACAACAAATAAGACACTCCTGTTCCCTCCCATATATTTCCTTTGCTCTCTTTGTCTTTCTCTTGCTGTCTCTCTTGTCTCTGTTTCTTTCTCCCTGTCCCTTTTTCTCTCTCTTTTCAGAGATATAGATATGTGAATAAATTAAATGATATTTATTACATCCCTCCTATGTTCTAGGCACCAAAATGGGCAATACGGATACAAATACAAATGTGAAACAGATCTTGCCCTCAAATTTACATTTGAATAGAATGAGACAGTGCATAAAAGTGTGTGGTGGTCAGGAAAGGTAGTTTCGTTCTTGAAAATCTCATGGATTACAAGTGGAGGCACAAGGCCATAAATTCTCATGCCCTTTCCAATAACAATTGATTTCCAATCATATTGATTTTCATACCATTCCCAAGAAAAGGAGTAGAATATGATGTGTAGGGATAAGGTATGGGTGTTACAGGAGCATATATAACAAGATGACCAAATAGGGCCTGGTGTCCTGGTAGATAACTGGATGGAGGTTAAGCACTCTCTGGGGCTAACTAGATATAGCGGCTTTGCACTTACTCACCAATCAGATGATTTAGTCATAGAGAAAAATTTCAAGGTTGAATGGACTCCCTTCTCCATGTATTCTGTTCAGAGGGTGGTTGGTACTAGTGGGAGAGAAGGGCCAGAGGCAGAAACAAGTGGGTCCTGGCTTCCTGTAAATGACTAGATGGATAGAAACCTGTCTTCTATCAATGATTATCTACTAAAATCCTCATCTTTGTGTCTCGTCATGACATGGAATGTTACCTGTATTCATGTAGGTTATGCCAGTAGACACTAAGCTCAGGAATGTCTCATGATCTTGAAAAAATCTTTGATTGTGGATTTATTGACAGCCCATCTATTGGCAACAGGAAGACAAGTCTAAATGACTTTGGCGAGGCTCATTGCCGCATTGACCATTTGGACACATCAGCTTTCAAGAACTGTCTACTAGGACAGAGAAACATGATCTACGCTAAAAGAGGCATTACCCACATTCATGAAATCCCAAAACCTTGAAGGATTTATAGTGATACTTAACTGAATTTGTTATCAATGATACTAACCTGCCTGATGTTTTGACTATTGTTACTAATATTGCAATGATATTTTATGGCTGCAAATAGAGGAGCATTGTAATCCTAACAAATAAAATCTATAAGTTACCCAGCCACCAAAGGCAAAAAACGTAACATGTTACTTCAGTGCATGGAAAGACATAAAAGACATAACCACAGGAAAACGTAACTGTAAGAAGTGGGATAGTCATGTAATAGGAATAAGAGCAGACATCAAACAGAGAGACAGCTGGGTGATGCAGTACACTTGGAGTCCTAAACACCTGAGTTCAATACAGCCTTAGACACTTGTTAGCTGTGTGATTCTGGGCAAATCTCTTAATTTCTCTGTGCACCAGTCAAATTTTTGATTCAGAACTCTGTTCTAGTTATGGTTTTGTGTCCATCAATCAATTTATCAATCAAGAAACACCTATTATATACGAGATGTCACTGCTTGTCATTGGGAATGAAAAGGCAAAAATGAAACAATCCCTGCCATTAACAAACTTATATTCTGTCAAGGTAATCCTCTCTGTATTACAGTGATTCCCATTATGCCTTATTTTGGATGACAAATGGATGAATTATATGAATCTGCATTAAATTTAGTAACTGGAAAAAAAAGAATTCTAAACTAAACTGAACACTCATTTTGTAATATTTATTTGGTTCTACTAACAAGAGCTAACGAACACTATTATTTTTCTCCCCTTAAATTGATGCTCTTGCCTTTCATTGTTAAAAAAAAAGTATGAATAAGAGTCAAAATGTTTAAAGGCAAAATATATTCAGGTAAAATATCTTTATCAAAATTAGCATCAAATTCAAAATTAATTAGAACTTTTCTTCACATTTACAGACGTAAATACCTAGACACATTTCAACATTTGTTTTGGACATAGGATCTAAGATCTAATGTATGTATTAAAAATAATTATCTAACTGAATATAACTTTGTGAAAGTATCAAAGGAATTTGAAAACATGGTTGATTTTTTTCTTCAATTTTATAGATCAGATAAGGGGAAGCTATTGCTAGTCCCAAAATTCCACCTTTCTCCTTGAAGCTTCCATTCATGGGAACCTCTACCTCTGCTCAACAGAAAACTGGATCATGGAGAAAGAGGACTCCAAGAAGGAGGTCTGTAAGGCCCCACAGAGTCAGTGGCAACTGAGCTGATGGGTATATAAACTTTCCAAATGAGCAGCAACTCTGCCAGGAGACATGGCCCTGCTGTCAGATACAGACACTAAAGGTTCCTGGGTCGATTAGAGTGTAGCCTTCTTCATTTCAAATCAGGACCTTCTGTGATAGCCTGGGACTTTTTAAGGCCTAGTGGGGCCTGCATTAGGGGCAGGGCCAACTAGAAAAGACCTGAGCTGCCAGGGATCAAAGGGTATTATTTGCTTCGGGAATTCATTTGAACATCAGTCTAAGTGGGAATGCTTCTTACTCTTGCATAAAACCCTGGTCCAAGCCTGAGTTGTCTGTTTGATCCAATCTTAAATCCTGCTTGTCAGAGAGATATATATTCCAACCTAAGTCTTATCTATGAATGTGACTTGTCTAGACTTGTAGCTGTGACCTATCTCAACTCTGGCCTGTCTGACCAAATCTCCTGCTTTAAGTATAGCCTTCAACCATGACTGACCTTAATTCGGTCCAGCTACCTGTGCACTCAATAGCAGCCCTGATACACTATTGTATCTGGGACACTCCTCAGTCACTAAACTAGCCCAATAATACTTCATTCAGGGGAGAGGCCTTCCCAACCCAGATATAAATCCCTTACCTTAGGACTGCTGCTGCAGAGACACAGAGTTATAGCAGAAGTAGTAACTGGCCCCCAGCAACGGTAACAACAGACAAGTGGTAGATGAGTAAAATTACAGGAGCCAGCGGGGTCCTGTTGGAATGAAGTGACAACTTATGTTGGAATGAAGCAATAGTTTTTGAATGAAATGCCTTTGGTGACTGACTTCATTATCTTATCCTCAGTGTGGCCTTAGCTCTATGACCTATACAACACTGGAGAAGCTACTTTTATGAAAACAAGTAGAAGGCAATTTCTTGCTAATATTCTTAACTTGTGAATTAAAGTGAATATTTAAAAGTTTTTTCAGGTCATAACTCAGCCATGAGACAGCAAAGAAAAATGTTGCACACTGCTTTTTAGGTGGAGAAATTAAAGAAAAATGGGATAAAGCAATAGAAATTTTGTGCTATGGTAGAAGAAGTGAAGTATCCACTTAAATATCGACTTGTATATCACCACAATTTGGGGGGATGTGAGTTTTATTTCAACATCTCTTGCTCAAATGCATTGGAGATCTCAATGGCTCATGATCTCAATGAAGTTTCCTTGAAAGATACAGATCATGGCACATCAATGCCTACCCCTCCTGTATAACTTTTATCTGAATATTTCTGTTTCCTACAATGCACCCACTCACTTTGTCCAGATAGCAACCTGGTTACCTACTTATCATCCCTCTTTCCTGTCATGTGACCAATCTATGTTAAAATTGTATTTTGTTCTGATCCCCTTGAGGATCCTCTCTTTTAGTCAGTATAGTAAGTAAGTTTATAAGTAGTCAGTTTAAAGTAACAATAGCAGGAAATATAATTGCAAAGGGGAATCTGGAAGTCATGGACAAACCATCTCAATGATCAAAGGAACATAATTTACAAATTTTATTATATCTTGACCAAAACTCACATTCTGGTAATATGTGATAAATAACAGAATCCATTTAGGTGTTGCTATCAGGGCCTTTTGATTCTATGGTATGTAAATACCAGACAAATTCCAGCCCTCCACTTCCAGAATTTCAAAAAGGTACTGATAACTTGGAGATACAGTTTTGAAGTTTTATCAATAACTGGGATAAATTACATTTGTTTAATGAACTAATCCCAAGGTGGCACAACAAATTGGTCTGTTTTCCCCAAAAACCTATAAAGAAGAGAGGTCCAACTCCTGCCCTCTGAGTACTCATTCCCCTCCATAGGGTCCATGTTGCCCAGTGCAGTAGATTGGTTTCCCAAGGTCAGCACAATTTAACAGTGAATGATTTCTGCGAATGTTTAAATTATAAATTGACTAGGATCCACGTACAATGAGACCAATGCTTAATGCCGTGCCTTTTCAAACTTTACAGTGCCAATTGCCAAATGATGAATCTAATTTCTGTTTTTGAATATCCAATCAGGCGGAATTGAGGATACAAAATAAGACTGAGCCTTAAATTCACTTTCCTATTGAGTTTATTCCTCCAAAATATTGCAATGGCCCCTACCACTTCAAAACTTTCCCCCGGCCCTAGTGAAACTTTCTACCCTTGACGAAAATTTTGATTTCTTTTCCCTGGGTTTCTATATGTGGAGTAATACTCTCCAAAGTTTTTGCAAACCAACCTTTTTATGATATTCGCACATTACCTGGATTAATGTTCAAATTAGAAAAAAATTTATTAAAAATATCTTGGAAGGGGCGGCTAGGTGGCGCAGTGAGTAAGAGCGCCGGCCTCGGAGTTGGGATGACCGGAGATCAAATCCGGCCTCAGAAAATGAGCACCCATGCATAAATAATGACTAGCCTTGTAACCTTGAGCAAGTTACTTAACCCCAATTGCTTTAAAAAAAAAAATATCTTGGAAAAGGCATCTCTTCCTTTTGTCATGTAAAAAATGGAACAATACCTTTATTGCAACCTCTTAACTCTCATGATTAGATGATCCACAGATGTGAAGAATAATTAAATAAAATGTCAAAGGAATTTTTTATCCTTTAGAAAAAAGGTGACAAATGCTGATGATGGATAACTAAATGACACCCAGAAGTTGACATGTTCAATGACTCTTTTTTTAAGCACAGTCTTTACTAGTGAACTATGAACCTGAAAGGGGAATGGGGGCACTGTTGTGTGGTGAGCAGAATGCTAGTCTTGAAGTCAGGAAGATTTAAATTCAGTCTCAGATGATTTTTTTAAAATCTGTGATGTTGGGTAAGTCCATTAACCTCTCAGTCTCAGTTTCCTTATTTGTAAAATGAAGAAGCTGTTATCAATGATGTCTACCTAGGATTCCTTCTAACTCTAAATCTTGAGTACTATGTTCCCATGATCCTGCATAGATCATAGGTAGGAAGAAGTACAAATGATTAGGAAGCTGTAATGAAAGGTTATTTAAATAAATTCTATCTATTTTTTTTCCAATGGCTGCTCCTTATTATATGGACTTATGCCCTTTTTATGACAAGTTGAATCTCTCAGAGAACTGAGTGTAACCACCTTCATAGATGCTTTGATTCCTCCCATAATCCCCATTACCAAATATATGATCCCCTGACTAAAATTTTTAAACTATTGCCTTGAGATGGTAATAAATTTATGGTATAGCCTTATATGTACCTAGAGTTATTCATGAACACTCTATGGTAATTTCTTCAGTTGTCTGACATACTTAAAAATATTCACATGCTAGGAATTTGCATCTTTAGCTGTGCTCTACATTACTATAATTTTTTTTATCAAAATCTTGTGGCCATCTGAAATGGCATGGGACCAAACCAAAATCTCTTGCTGTGTCCCAGTCCACATTGCTAAAGAGAAGGTAGACTTGGATTATTAACTGATAATTTTAATTACAGGTTCCAGGATCATTTAATCGTGTGAGTATATTTAAGAGGTGCTTTTCTGAGGTTAATGACATGACCATCTGGGTTTAAAAAATGACTTACTCCTTAAAAAGGAGTTATAGATACTTTCTACCACTCCTACCCTCTCCATATAATTGACCCGAAGATCTGATAGGAGGCAGCTAAGTGGCACAGTGCATAGAGTGCCAAGAGTTAGGAAGATTCATCTTCATGAGTTCCAGTCCACGTGTGACTTTCATCTGTTACTAGCTGTGTTACTGTGGCCAAGTCATTTAATCTTGTTTGCCTCAGTTTCCTCATTTATAAAATGAGTTGGAAAGGGAAATGGCAAACTATTCTAGTATCTTTGCCAAGTAAAATCCAAATAGGATCATGAAGAGTCAGATATGCCAAAAAACCAAAAACAAACAAAAAGCAAAAGCAAAAAGTACCCATTACTGAACAAGATCTGTCAGACCTTGGAATGGGATAAACAATGTGGTTGGATTTGAAGTCAGAAGACTTTTGTTCACATAGTAGCTCTGCCTCCTTTATGACTTTGGGCTCTGGGCTTAAGTTTCTTCATCAGTAAAATGAAGGGGTTATTAAGAGATAGTGTGATGAAGGGTAATAGGGAATGAGGGAGAGAGAGAGAGAGAGAGAGAGAGAGAGAGAGAGAGAGAGAGAGAGAGAGAGAGAGAGAGAGAGACTTGTAGAGAAAGACAGCAGAAAATATACTGAAAGTAACTTCAAAGAGTTTTCTACCCAGAAGAACCATACTTAAAATATGACATATGCAATGTTAAAAAGGTGAAGGGTCAATAATAAAATTTATTTTGTTTAAAACAAATCCAAAAAAAATAAGATTCATCATGATGATTTCACATAATTCAATAATAATAAAAGATAACTTTAAGAGAAACAAATAGGGACACTACACTCTTCCTGAAGGTATCATAGTTAAAGAATTATGTGTTTTGGCCCAGATCTATGATTCCTTCAGTTCATGGAGCTCCCAGTGTGGAATTTCTGCTATGGATGCAGATTGGCACTTTCTTGGAAATAGTCTTAGAAATTTGCTTTGCACATTGAGAAGACTTAATCTGTCAGAGGCAAGACTTAAACCTGTCTTCCTGACTCCAGAATCACCTCTTTCCACTATTCCACATATGAAACATTATCAGTTTTAACTATACATTGACCAAATTGCCTAGTATCTTATTAAAGGAAAAACTACTGAAATAATAAAGTTTTGATTATGACAATCATTCTAAATGACTTTAGTGGGTTTTTTTTAGAACTCAATAAATGTTAAAGAAAGATAAGCAAGGAAATTATGGCTCTGAAACAAATTTTGAAAAAAGAAAGTTTTCAATTTAAAGAGATTTCTTGCAATCATGGAATAGAAATATTGAATAGGCTACCGATATTTCAGTCTCCTGTGGTTCCATCACAATAATTGGTCATATTCTAGGGCATAAAGAACCCATAAATAAATGTATAAAGGCAGTTTAGGCAGCTAGGTGGTTCAGTGGATAGAGTGCTAGGCTTGGAGTCAGGAAGACCTGTGTTCAAATGGGACCTCAGAAACTTACTAGTTGTGTGAACACGGACAAATCATTTAACCTCTGTTTACCTTAATCCACTGGAGAAGGATATGGCAAACCACTCCAGTATCTTTGTCAAGAAAACTCCATAGACCATATGGTCTACTTGGTCATAAGAGTTAGACATGACTGAACAGCAACAGAAGAAATATTAACTATATCTTTACAGATGCTTAATAATGAAATTATTATCATAAAGTAAATATGAAGAAAAGATATGCATCTAAATATAAACAAGTATTATTATACTAAATAATCAGTAAGTTGAAGAAGAAAGACAATGATAAAAATGAGACAATATATTAAAATATGTAAGAAACAGTTAAAGTAGGCCTTAGTAGTATTTCTATCTCTGTAAATGTACTTCAAAACTTCAATGAATCTATGATTTCATCAATTGCATTACTCTTTTCTATTCATCCATGATTTCTTATGGGTTGTGATTTTTGTCCATGAACTCTCAACAGTTTTTGACAGTATCCATCCAGTGTGTTTGCAGGTTTTCACTTGACATTGGCACGTGAGGTCTCTATTAAATATTTCTTTCCCTTGCTACATGACAGACAGGCCCGCTTCCACTTACATGTTTTACATAAATTCTCATGCACAATATTTTATTGGTAATATATTATAGCCTAATCACTCCTTCCATTGCCTTTGGGGTGACTGGCAACTTTAATTCTTTAGAAACTACCATGATTCAGTTATAGAGTCAACTCGAGTCAACAAGCATTTTGTAAAACAATTACCGTTTGACAGACACTCTGTATGCCTTGAGAATAAAAATACAAGCAGAGCAAAAGACAGTTCCAGTCATCAAGGAGCTTACATCAAGGAGATGAGACATAAAAGGGATATGAAAAGCAAGGGAGAAGGGAGGAGATGAAGATACTCAACCCAGAGGCATAGTACACAAAGTCCTGTGAAGATGAGTCAGGTATAGCCTGGAGAAGAATGAAGACATAGATGGTCTAAGCCTTCTCCTTAAAATGGATGTTCTTGGAGGAACCAGTCAATCAGAGAGACAGAGGCCACAGGAGAGGAGGGACTTCTGATGTAAGAGATAGTTCTGGGTGGAGTAAACTTCTACCATAAAGGGCTTTCTGTGGCATAATAGAATATGTCCTATAGAGATGAGTCAATAGTGCAGTCTAGAGAGGAATGTAAGAAGAATATAGCATCACTGGAAGACTTGTGGTATTAAAATTACAGGCTTTTGTTTCCAAGAGAAATTTGGAAAGGCTTTTAATGACTTGCATGATTTACCAAAGGCTATCTAGACTTTCTCCTTCTTATGAAATTCTAGGCCAAGATCAGTCTCCATTCAGTATGCTTGTATAAGATAATCTGTCTAGATCTAATGGCCCAACTCTATGTGTTGTTGATATATCTGCACATTAGAGTGTAAACAATAGGAATTCTTTATATACTTTGTTTTTTCCATGTGGGTTAGTTATTTTGAATTATTATAGTCTCATTTAGAATGTGAATCTCATTTAGCATATTTATTACATGAATACACATTGAAGGGCATGCAAGGGACATCACTTCATTAAGAGAACATTAGGAAAGCTTATATGAACTGATGTAGAGAAAAGAAAGTAATGCTAAGAAAACAACTTACAAAATGAGCATAATAATGTAAACAAAAACAACACTAAAAGGAAGCTGAACTCAGCTATCCAATGATCATTCTTGGTCACAGAGAACAAATGATAAAACATTCTTTCTCTTGGTAGAGAAATGGGGAGCTGTAAGTGCAAAGTCTAACATGTGATGTCAGATAAGCTTGCTGGGTCAATGAACTTTGCTGGACTATTTTTCTTTGTTTCAAGGGAAGTATGCCAGGGAATAATTATGGTACAAATAGCAATAGAAGAGTCATGAAATGTTAGTGATTCAAAGTTTCAACAATTAGAATTGTCCAAGAGTGGGACGGACTACCTTGAGAGGTAAAGATTTCCTTCTCACTGGAAGTCTTCAGACAAAGGCTGGATGGTCATTTATTGGGGACGATGTATGGGGATTCTTGTATCTTGGATTGGGTGACTTCTGGGGCCCCTTCCAATTCTTAGGTCTGTGATTAATCTTAACTTAATCTGTCATTTTACTTAGTGCATTCATAAGAAGTCCAGCCAAAAAGATGGCATTCATCAAGTCAAAAATTAGTATAAGGTCAGTCTCTTGGAGAGATCACTAAATAGCAACTATTCTACTGAGTATAGTCTACATGGAAATAGTTTCTTGGTATCTTCACTGAGTGTTCATTTTGTATAATATAACAAATAAACATGGTCTCTGATGAGAGAAAATAATGTGATAAGATATTCCTGTACTGTTTTTGGCTGATTTAGGTGATGGATAAAATGTCTTCTTTCTCATAAACAGTCCCCATAGAATCCTTTATTTCCCACCATCTCTCTTAGTGAAAATGTTCTTTTCATAGGTTAGAATGCTTTCTCCTCTCTCTCTCTCTCACTTCCCCCCTCTATATATTATATCAATATAATATACATATGTATGTGTGTATATATACACATGCATATTATATACATACAAAGCTATCAATATAATATACATATGTATGTGTGTGTATATATGTGTGCATGTGTGTTTTGTTGTTCAGTTGTTTTAGTCATGTCCAACTCTATGTGACTGCATGTGGGGTTTTCTTTATCCAATGTGTGTGTGAGGGTGTGTGTGTGTGTGTGTGTGTGTGTGTGTGTGTGTGTCTCTATATTCTATTGAAATTATTCACTTATTATTGGTGTAAGATAACTCAAACCCAATTGTAGCGGCAAGCACCCCAACATCCCCACGTTGGTTGCCAACACAGATTCTTAGATCTGCTTTTCAGAAAGAAAGCAACTCAAAATCGGTTAACAAGCTGACTTTCATCAATCAAACATATATTACCTAGTTCAGGCGGAAAAGGTCAGCACCCCGAACTTCAGAGTATACAGACAGATCAAACAGACAGGCTTCCAAACTGTCCAACCATTATCAATACCAAAATCACGGTTAGCAGAGAGGGAAGCATCAACATCTGGGTTTTCAAAGCCAGGGGGCTCTCAATGGCTGCCCAGAGTCTTACCTGGTCAAATCACACAACACTCCTCAAAGTGAGCCCCAAATCAAAGCCTCCCATCAGGGCTTATATAACCTTCTCCTGGCTCAGAGAATGTAACAAATTTCTTGACCCACTGCACAACCACAAAGTATCAAGGTGTGGGCTTTCCTGAAAAACAAGCTCCCACCACAGGCTCCAGGTGCACTTAACCTAGGGGCAGGGAAGATCTTTAAATTTGCATTTCCATTACACCAATGCACTAAAATTATTTATTTTTTCATATTTTAAATTAAATCAAAATGTTAGAGCTAGAAAGTCTATCAGCATTGCTAATAAATGATAACTTTTATTTGTTTGATACTTTATTGTTTATAAAATGGTTTCATAAACATCATCTTTAATGTTTTTGACTGGACTGTTATTTCATCAGTATATGGAACATTTTGATAAATTTCCTCTAATAATGCATTCAGCACCTTCTCCACAGCTTTGACAGTAGTCTGGGGCATTGAGAGTTCAAGAGATTTGCCTAGAGGCACATAGCCAGGATGCAGTAGAGACAGGACATAAACTTGGGTCTTCCTGTACCCAAGAGCAGCCTTCTATACACTATACTATTATACAATGTATTCTACATTATTATTATTGATTTTGTTCTCATAACAATCATGTAAAGTAGGCAAAGGAAGAATTATAACCCCCAAGTAACAGATGAGATTGAGGCTCAGAAATGTGAAGTACCGTGCCCAAGGTCACAGAGCTAACCCTATCTCATCAAATATAAGACTCAGAAATTCTTTAGGAGATGACACATTCAGAGGCCATGCAAACAAGAATACATATTGAGGACGTTCCTGAACATCTGCAGGACGTACTGGAAGAACATATTCTGACATTAATGAAACCATGGAAGAGTAACCTTTTGCATGCTTAGAAGGATAGTGACAATCAGTATAGAACCATGGAACGCATGGTCCTCAGGGTCAGGAGACATGGATTTTAGTTCTACTTCCATCAGCCTTGATTGCATTTTATCTTAAAGTGAGGATACAATTCTCTCTGAGTCCCTCTCCAATTTTGATATATTAGGGATATGGGGACAATTGATTTTTGTTCAGTAGAAGTAAGGGATGAATTTGAGTGGAATTTAGTAATACCACACTTAAATGGTGACTGTTGCTGTCAAAAGAAATTGATTTTGCGATCCATTCATGAATATATTTTAGCACACATTGAATGACTTTTTAAAGTATTACTCTGATAAATACATACTTATATATATAAAGCATACAAGTAAAGGTTCTTCCTCACAAAAAGATAGTGAAAGTATTATTATCTCTATTGTACAAATGAAGACATTGAGGCTTTGAATGGTGACATGACTTGCCCATTTATTATTGTTTATTCATTTCCATTGTGTCTGATTCTTTATAATCCCATTTTGGGGGTTTTCTTAGCAAAAAAAACTGACGTGGTTTGCCATTCCCTTCTCCATGACTCATCCGTGGTGATACAGTTATTAAGTGTCTAGGAAGAGTTCAAACCTATCTTGATTCAAGATCCATCAATCTATTCATAACACCATTGTTTCTCAAGGTGACACTGCTTTCTTGAAAGTGGGAGAGCAGTGTTGCTCACTACTTCTACTTTGAGAAGTACTAATTTAGCAAAGAGTTCAAGAGCAGGTGATCATGTGGATAGAATATGATTATCAATTAAATTTTGAAATATTAAAATTAAGAAAATATTTTAGCATGACACATTATGAATGTATTATGAAAGGATGACAAACTTTTTCAATCTAGGAGTATGAAAGAGGTGGACTAGGAAGGTACCTTCGAACTTCAAAGCCAGCTAATCTAAGGACCTTGAGTATGAGGACATCAAGGTCCAGAAATATAAAATAATATGATGTAATAACATATTTAAGTTAGGTAACTTAAATAATGTTAAACAACAGACCCTATGCTCAAGGGCACACAGGAAGTGATAGGTAGAACAAAAATTTCAAGTTGCTAGATGTTACAGTGCATAGAGCACCAGGCCTGGATATTTTTCTGAGTTCAAATTTGGTCTCAAACACTTACTAGCTGTGTGATCCTGGGCAAGTCACTTAACCCTATTTGCCTCAGTTTCCTCACCTGCAAAATGAGCTGCAGAGTGAAATGGCAAACCATTCCAATATTTCTGTCAAGAAAATCCCAAATGGAGTCACGAAGAATAAAATACAAGTGAAAAATGACAATAATAAACCTCTAATTCCAAAATCAGAATCATTTCCACTTCAATACACTAACTTGATTTGTGTGGGTGGTAAAGGAAGTACTATTACTAAGTAATGGTCATGGAGTTTTAAATTAATTTAGCATAACATCTTATATATTTTACAGAATTATTTGGAATGGTTTATTGAGCAAGGTTGGATAACAGTTCCATGATTTGTTTTTACAAGAATGAGACTTATCTATTATAGACTAATTAGTGAATATTCATAAGAGAGTGGCAAGATCAGTTTGATAAGATCATTCAAGCAGTTGTATAGGCAGACTGACTAGAGAAACTTCACTGAAAAGGCCTTAGTGTAAATTATCACTGATGATCCAGATATGTGATGGAAATCAGTAAGATGAAAGCTTTGGAAACTTAAGATTCTTCCATCAGTTCACAAAATTCTGATAAGTGTCTGAATGTGAAAATACTAAAAATCATATTAGTTTAGGCTAATGTAGGAAGATAACATATTGGTAAGAGTACTGGATTTTTTTGAATTGTTGACTGATGTATATATTAAAGAGATGGATATTAGCTAGAAGAGTGGAGCATATTAATGTTGCTTTCTTTGCTTAGCTGTTGTACTTGGTTGGATTCATTGTATTCCAACAGGAATAAATTCTTAGAAGGAAGTGATTTTTGTAGCCTCAATCTCTATAGCACTAAAATGGAAAAATTCCCTGAAACTATGACATAGGAACCACAGAACAGATCAACAAAAACTTAAAAAGAATTTAGTTAGCATTTTTCTGGCCAATGGTCAGCAACATAAATGTCATACAAACTGGGTCACGCTACTTAGTTTTTTTGTTTTTTTGTGGTTCTTATCCAGGCATGGTGGCTCATATGTATGAGGAACTAACTAAACCAAGATGCTTTTTAGTCATTATGCCATAGGATAACTTTTATTGGCTTGTGAAAAGGCCAAAAAGACAGTTCTCACGCAGTGGAAGTGCTTCTGGAGTCATAAAATTACAAATCTTCCTCTGATGCTCACTTACATGTGTATTATGGCCCAGGCTTGACTATAGGCATTTTGATGGTTTAGCTCAGGAATGGAACAAAATGAGATATTTTCTGATCATCTAATTTTGAAAAAAAGATTTTACTTAACAATGGTATGGTAAAATATTCAGTAATAATACAGCATTAGAATTAGCTCTCTTGAATACTAAGATATACCTATTTAGAAAGTCAAATCTGAGGCACACCTGAATCTTTCTGTGCTGGGATTTTATTCTTAGGCAACAAGGAAGCTACATCACTGTCTTGATCCTTAGTCCCCTTGACCAAGTAAGTCTTTAGGATATTTCACTGTATTTTAGGAGAGAAAAAAACAAAAGCCATTAGGTTAACTTACTTAGATGTAGCTTTATACTTGCAGTCTCTGAAACAGTGAAGGACTTTAATAGACTTACCTTATTTTCTGCAGGTCCTGAGACAGTGAAAACCTATTTGTCCTTAGAGAAAATGCACTGGTTCTTGAGTCTGAAGACCAAGACATGAGTGAAGAGTTTGACACTTCTTCACTGTTATCCTGGTCATCATGCAAATTTTCTACCTTCTTTTCTTAATCTACAAAACAGGAACAAAAACTCTTGTACTACCTACCTCTAGGTTGTTGTGAGAGAAGTGCTATTGATTTTTCTCTTCCTTCCCATATCCAATCAGTTACTAATTCTTACTAATTCTCTCATACACATACACACAGATATAAATATGCATATGTGTTTATATGTATATATGTATATGGGTATACATATAGATATAGTATGTACATACATGTATATCAATCTATATATGCTTATATTTATATCTACTTATATGTTGCATCTATCCCATTCTTTCTATTCACATCTTCACCACCCTTAGTTCAGGGCCTCATTATATCTCATTTCTGCTATAACAATAATCTTCTAACTGGTTTTCTTGATTCCAGTTTCTGTATTTTATAAAGTAGCTGAAATAATCTTTCTAAAGGACAGGCTACTCCTTTAAACAAGAAACTCCAGAGACTAATTATTGCTATACAAAGAATGCAAATTCTTCAGCTAGGCATTTAGGGTCCTTCAGAGCCCAGCTCCAACCTATCTTTCTGGACACATTTTGCTTTTTAAAAAGTTCATATACTCTATACTCCAGTCAAGATTATTTTCCTTAAGTCTTGCACTCCATCTCTTACCACTGTGTCTTTGCCCAGACTGTCCTCCATGCCTGGCACCTCTGCCTCTTACAGTACTTAATTTCTTTTATGCCTTAACTTAGTTGCTATATCCCAATGGAAGTCTCTCTTCACCCCCTTTGCTAGTGCTATCTCTTGTTTCAAATTGTCTTCCATTTGTTTACCTGCTTATATTGTTTTCCCCTTTCTCATAGAATGTTAATATCTTGAGGAATTTTTTTCATTATTGCCAATGTATACTCTGCATATACCATAGTGCCTTGAATAAGTGCTTAATAGACATTTATAACTGAATTGAATTCAAAGTATTTTGAAAACTGCAATGAACTATAGAAAGATAGTATTACCTTAAACACCAATAACAAAAACTTCACTCAAAATTCCTTGTGTTACCAGATCTACTAACTAACCTGAAAGCAGAAAGGTATAATGCAAAGATTGTTGTATTTGGAAACAGAAATCCTGTGTTTAAATACCATCATTCTTTACTACTTGTGTGACTTTAGGCAAGTTATAGCCTCTCTAAGTCATTGCTTCCTTTTCTGTAAAATAAGGGTGCTAGGCAGTTTTCCTGCAGGCTCTAGCCTTGGAAGTAGGGACCTAGGGAGTAAAGAATTATTGCAAGAAGTCTGTGACTTCATATAGACATAGAACATTGTAATTTTGATCTTTAATCACAACAAAATATTCAGATTGTCCAGTATAAATAAGTAAACATCTTTTCTTTGTACCAAAAATGTCTCCAACATATATGTAACATTATTTTTCAAATGCCAGTAGATGTTACTGTGATTAATATCATCTAAATTGTGCTACTGAGTTGATAATAGTTTTTTGTTATTACGTATTTTATCAATTAACTAATAATAATAGAACAACTGCTATCATGTGCAAGTTCATATATAATATGTATGTGTATATATGCATATATTAACATATATGTATATAAATACATACATGTGTATATACACACATATTGACAATGGTTTGTCACACTCAGAAAGGTTAGGACTCACTGATAATGAACTAGATGACTTTTATCTATCTAGCTCTAAAATTCTCCAAGAATTTTGAGAAGCATGTTCACTTCATTACCTTTTGCTAATGGGAGTTTGTTTCTGGTGCCTCCTTTGAGATACCATCCAGCCTATCTTATTGATGATGATGGTCACTTCAATTCAATTTGAATCAACAAACAATTATAGTTATGCCTTCTACATTGTGGGGTTCATGGGCACTGTGCCCCATGATCTGGAAAACCCACATAAAATTTGGGTGCTTCCTTTGTAACAGAGAAAAAAAATCTGAGCTTTTTTTCTTTTTTTTAAATGGGGTGTTGACCTTATTTTAAAATTTGGTTTGATATTATAGAATATTATACATATATTTTATGCATTTCTGAGTTTCTAAACTTTTTTCTGTATCATCTGCTGGCCTTCGTGTGCCATCTGTGGCTTCTGCAAAAATCCCTGAAAATTCCCATTTAATTTCTTATGCCAACCCATGATATATCGAAACAGCAATGGAAAGTCAAGATATGGAAAGAATAACTGTATTGCCACTATGTGCATTGCACCAAGTAGATCCAAGTCTTTAAATTGCTTTCAATATACTGGATGAATGAGTAGGATTCTCTAATTGTGATTTTTGGCTTAAACCCTGTGGAATTTTATACTTAATGCTAAACTACCAATGACCCCGAAAGTTAAAGAGCCCATTCAGAAGATATAAAGGAAATATTTGTGGCAATAAGAAAGTTTTCTGTATTGAAAAATAAATCATAAATAATCACAAATCATAAAAACAATACTAACACACATCAAAGTCATGTAATTAAAGAAGTGTATACGTGTAACAAACACCTTCTATGAAAACATCACACGTTTTGTAAATGAATTGATTAATCATCACCATCTGAGCTTACTATAGATAGTGAGGTCCTCCAGATATTCCTATTTTCCTCTGCTAGAATGAAAACTCCTTCAAGGATGAAACTGACTTTGGTTCTGCTTGTATTTGTATTTTCAGCACTTAGAACAATGCCTGGCACATATGTAGCACTTAATAAATGCTTGTTGACTTCTTAACAATAGATAGATGGCATCCTGTTGATTGCATCAAACCCAAGAACATTGTAGACAAGGCCTCCTAAATGAGAACCAATAATCACCTGAGTTCAGACTAATTTCCATGCAGGAAAAGTCAAGGAGATGAAGAATGCTTCTTGTCTAGTTTATGGGGGACAGTTGGATGGGCACTGCACGAAGCTGGCTTATACTTTGGACCACCGCTGCAAAGGGATCATAAGCTGGGCCCAGAATTGATCAGAAACAGGAAAGTAGAGTTGATTGCTTTTGAAAAATTACAGAGAACTTTTAGTGATTCTGAATTTCTCCCTGAAGCAAAGTCCTGCTTCGTTTTTTAACATGGTAATTCTTTGGATGATATTGTATGGCTATCAATCAAATAATAGCAGAGTTACCAGAAAACTGAAGTTAAGGAATGTCCGAAGTGCAATGGAAGAATGCAAGGTGGGTACAAGTGGGTCCCAACACATTATAAACACATCATAAGCAAGGCATTTTATGGAAGAGGCATAAAGTGTTTTATCAAAAAATGAATGGTTAGAGAAAAAATGATGGGTTATCATACAGCAAAAGTGAATGGAAACAGTTGTATAGCCTGAGTACTTCAATAATATCCCTACCATGTTAGAAGATTTAGAGGAAGGCCCTGGCACATTGGGTGAAATCCGTCTTGCAGATTTATGGAAGACTACAGGCATGAGTCTCAAAATATTAAGTAGAAAGGGATGAATTGTCATCTGTATCACTGAAAGAAGTACCCAGAACAATGAGGTCAAAGATTCATTGGAGTGTTGCAGTATATTATCTATTAATTAAGTAGTTTACACACTATTTTGTCTTATTTTTTCTTTTTCACTTCTCTCTCTTTCACTGCTATTATAAATTATCTGAGACTGTTATTTCTGTCTTATTAAGAAAACACTAGATTTTTCATTTCATTTTATATTAATTTTCATAAATTCCTCTGTTTCTATATTATGATTTAGTTTAATTATATTCCATATAATTTTCATATTTCAATTCAATTCTTTATATTTTTTCTTACAAAAACAGAAATGTACAATTTTTTATATCTGAAACAAAATATTTATATATAATTAAAAAACAAATAGTAGAACAAGAAGTTCACTTTCAATTTTAAATATATTGTGGTAGTTTTAAAAGGCCCTTTCCCCCAAAAAGATGCTGTATTCTTCTTCCTTTTTTACTTTTTATCTTTTTAGCAATAGAGGAAAGGTCCTCAATGTCTTGGTGACCAGGGGGTTGAGAACATCTTAATCTTCTCCATGTCAGGATTGTGATACTCATGTAATATTTATTAAGTGTTTTAATATAACATTTCACACTCTCACAAGCTAAAAACCGACAATAATAGTGACCTAATCAAACTAAAAAGAGTAAAAGTTTGAATTTGTGCCACGATTTAAAAAGTAAATTGAATGGGTCTCCCTGGGCAAGCACATCTACTGTTAAATATGTTTATAGATAAGCTAATTCACAAGACCATTTTTAGAGGTAATAAAATCAATCAATATTACCTCTAGATACTTTTAAATATTTAGAGGCATTAAATAAATTAATAACATTAAATAAAAATATTGTGAAAACCACAATGTTATGGAAAAGATGCAAATGAGTAGAAGTTTTCAATTCAATTTAACAAGCATTTCCTAAATACCTACTGTGTACAAAGCACTGCGCTAGTTTTTGAGAATACAAAGGGAAAAACCAAGCAAACACAAACACAATCCAATTATGAGTCGGTTTTATTAAATAGGACTTCTAAGATTACTATCTACATTAATGAAATTTCTGAAATCGAAACTGCTGGCATCTGTCTTGTACTTAACTTGATAAGGCCTTGTGTGGTAGAATTTACAAAGGTTTTATGGAAATTCTTTAAAAATCTTCCTTTCTTCCTCCCTCCCTTCCTTTCCTCCTTCCTCTCTTCCTTCCTTCCTTCCTTCCTTCCTTCCTTCCTTCCTTCCTTCCTTCCTTCCTTCCTTCCTCTCTCTCTCTTTCTCTTTCTTTCTTTCTTTCTTTCTTTCTTTCTTTCTTTCTTTCTTTCTTTCTTTCTTTCTTTCTTTTTTTCTTTCTTTCCTTCTATAATTTAATAGACAAGAGGTCCTTAATTTGGGACCCACAGACTCCTAAGCCTTAGGAAACCCAGGGTCATATCCACACCATGGGAGAAATAGGTGAAGGTTAAAAGATGCAAATAAGAACTGTTGCAGAACTCAGTAAGCAAGATAATTTACAAGTAGGAATCAATGAGATAAGACAGAAACCACAAATGTGGAAAAGTTTAGAAAAGTGAAAAGTAAATAGATTTAGTTGGATTGAGCTAGAGAATTAATGCAGCACACATCAGCATAAGAAAAGTATTTAGAGGTGGTGGGGGAAGAAAGGAGGTGAAGAGAGTCTTCCTGGCCTCCCAAAAACCATTACTCTTAAGCAAGTACCTACTCAACCTCCTTGTAAGCCTGGTTTTCATAAGAGTATATGAATATATTCATTTTAACGAATCTTCCATTTTTCCTCTTCCACTATCTCCTTCATGCAAATAAATGTGTGTTTTTTTAAATTATATAATACCACAATCCCCAAATGAAAAAAAGTCCAGCCTTTCTTTTGCCTTCTGCCCCAGCCGGTCACTATCATGAGAAAATAAGGGGGAAATATCTGTAACAAAAAAAAAAAAAAGATCATATAGACTATCTAGTCTATTCCCTTAATTTTACAGATGTAGAACTTGAGACTTAGAATGATTAACTGAATTACTTTTAAAATTTCTTTAAAAATATGCCATGAACAACAGAATTCAAACCCAGGTTCTTTACCCCTAGAGACAACACTCTTTTACTGACTCATTCTGCCTCCATCTCACATGACTCTTCTTTTGGTCACTTCAAGTTCTCCTCCCTCTAGTTTGTCTATGTTTATTATCTCTACTTCCTCATTATTCACTATTTCCTTAGTCCTTCACAGTTGGACTTCCTCTTTCGTGCTCTACTACAGAAAGTACAACTCTGATGGCTGATCACACAGTCTGAATGTCAAATATATGTTTCCTATTTTAAGAACTCACACATGTGCTCAAAAAGAGGTCCAAAGAAGTGATACAAGGACACTCTCAAGGTCTCTCTGAAGAATTCTGGAGTTGATTCTGAGACATGGGAGACACTGGCATAGGACTGTCCAGTATGGCTTGCCTGCATTAAAGAAGGCACTGTGCTCTACAAGCAAAGCAGAACTGTAATAGCTCAAAAGAAACATGTGATGCACAAATTTAGACACATCTCCATTCCAAATGTTCATGTAGGCTATTTGTACCTGGCCTATGGTAGAGCATTCTGAGCTCATATTGGTCTGATAGCCACAGTTGGATACACTGTATCTTAACCCCTCTTTGGTCCTTTTCAATTATGAAGGACAGCAACTAACATACTGTTCTTGTAGAAGTCATCAATGACTAATTCACCATCATATCCAAATAATAGCCATTGATAATAGTTAAGATTCACACAGTGTGACAGACATTATCCTAAGAGTTTTGCAATTATTATTTCTTTTGTTCCTCATAACTACCCTAGAAGGTAGGTGCTCATTTATCCCTATTTATAGATGGGGAAATTGAGGCAAACGGGGGTTAAGTGACTTGTCCAGCATCAAATAGCTAGTACATATTTGAGGCAGGTGTTGAACTTGGGTTTCCCTGATTCCAGGTCCAGTGCTCTATCCACTGAAACATCTAGCTGCCATAGATACAAAGTTCTTTATCTTTTTCATTTCTACTTGACTTTTCTGTAGTTTTTGATATGTTGGCCTCTCCTTTTTAGGTCCACTTTTCTGCCTTTTCTTCCAAGATGCTTCACTCTCCTGGTTTTCCTACTATGCTGTTTTTATTGCAATTCCTTCTCTACTTTTCTTGACCCCTCTTTTCAATCATTCCAACACCCTAACATTGGTGCTACTGAATGTTTTATTCTGGGTCCTAGAATTATTTTCTCTTCCCCTCGATAACTCATTCACTTCATGTTACTTATATATAGTTTTAGTTATCATCTTTGTCAGATAAATATTTTCTACTCTAGGTCAGGCAACTATGTGGTACAGTGTCTAGAGCACCTGTCCAGGAGTCAAATATAGCCTTCTACACTTACTAGCTATGTGACCCCGGGCAAGTCACTTTATCCTGTTTGCTTCAGTTTCCTTGTCCATAAAATGAATGGGAGAAGGAAATGGCAAACCACTCTAGTATCCTTGCCAAGAAAACCATAAAAGGAGCCACAAAGAATCAGACATGACTGAATGTCAACAACAACTCTGTGTCATGTACTGGGCTAAGTGCTTTTGACTTCCAAATTTTCAGTGAGAATCCAACCCTTCTCTTAAGTTTTATATGCCTAGAAGATCAATAAGAAGAACCTCAAACTTCACATCCCAAACTGTCCTTATCTTTTATTTAAAGTCTGCTCCTCTTTTTGACTTTCCTCTTTCTTTCCATATCAACTGAAACCTGTTGTCCATTAAACTATGCCATGCAACATTTTGTTACTTTTGCATTTTTCCCTCTTCAATCCACCACATTTAGTTTGTTGCCAAGTCCTGTTATAACTGTCATGATAGTCTCTTTTTTCATTTTCTTCATCTTCCCATTTTTTTCAGTTACACTATCCTCTTTACAAATATCTTTCTGAGTACCTAGCTGGACTATTAGGAAAGCTTACTGATCTTTTTCTCTTCATGCTTTTCTTCCCTCCCCCTTATACTCTGTCAAATTAATTTTTATGCATAGATCAGATTATGTCACTTCTTTGCATAAAATCCTACCAATATTTTATTAGCTCCTTGTTACCTTATTACCTCCAAAATTCAAAATCTTCAAACTACCATATAAGATTATCTTCAATTTGATATAGGGAACTTTAGACACTAGTACATTGTTGGTAAAGTTGTGAACTGATTCAGCCATTCTGGAGAACAACTCAGAACTATGCCCAAAGGTCTATAAAACTGTATGTACTCTTTGATCCAGCAATAAGACTACTAGGGTTATATCTTAAAGAGATTAAAAAAGAGGGGGAGGACCTATTTGTACAAAAATATTTATAGCAGCTCTTTTTGTGGTGGCAAGGAATTTGAAATTGAGGGGATATGCATCAATTGGGGAATAGCTAAAGAAGTTGTGGTATAAGATAGTAATGGGATACTACTGTGGTATAAGAAATGATGATCAGGGGGCAGCCAGGTGGTGAATAGAGCACCGGCCCTGAAGTCAGGAGGTCCTGAGTTAAAATCCAGCCTCAGACACTTGACACACTTACTAACCTGTGTAACCTGTGACTTTGGGCAAGTCACTTAACCCCAATTGCCCAGCAAAAAGAGAGAGAGAGAGAGAGAGAGAGAGAGAGAGAGAGAGAGAGAGAGAGAGAGAGAGAGAGAGAGGAGAGAGAGAGAGAGAGAGAGAGAAGAAATGATGATCAGGATAATTTCAGAAAAAACCTAGAAAGACTTAATATGAACTGATGCAGAGAAGTGAGCAGAACCAGGAGAACATTGTACACAGTAACAGCAATATTGTAAGAATGATCAACTGTGAATGTATTTTCAGCAATAAAGTGATCCAAGACAATTCCAGAGGACTCATGATGACAAATGCTATACATCTCCAGAGAAAGAACTGCTAGAGTCTGAATGGAGATTGAAGCATATTATTTTTCACTTTTTTGTGGTTTTTTTTTTTTTTGTGGGGAAGGGGGAGATGTTCAAGATGGCTGATGTGGAAATAAGCTTTGTATAACTGTACAACCTAACTTTGCATAACTGTACAACCTTGCAAAATGTATAACCTATATCAGAATATTTGCCATCTCAAGGAGAGGTAGAAGGGGGTAGAGAATTTGGAATTCAAAATTTTAAAAAATGAATGTTAAAAATTGTCATTGTAATTATGACAAATGTAATTGTAAGAAATTAAATATTCACAAGATCTTTAATTCAGTGTTTTTGTTTAGCTGTTTTTCAATCACATCTGACTCTTTGAAACCTTTTTTAAAGGTTTTCTTGGCAAAGATACTAGAATGGCTTATCATTTCCTTCTTCAGCTAATTTTACAGATGAGGAAACTGGGGCTACAGCATTAAGTGACTTGTCCAGGGTCACATGGCTAATAAATGTCTAAGGCCTAATGTGATTTCAGGTTTTCCTGACTCCAGGACTGGTGCTCTGTTCACTATGCCACCTAGTTGCTTATTTAGTAGCATCTATGATTTAAATATTCTGCCATATTTGCATTTTTACACTCTAGCCAAAATGGCTCACTCACCATCCTTCATATACATCTCATGCTTTTCCATCTACATTTTTTTTTCTTATTGTATTTCTTACGCTTGGAAATATGCTCTTCACCTTTACTGACTAAAATTCTACTAATCTTTAAAGTTTGATTCAGATGTCTCACAGAGGAAAGCTTCCTTCATCTTGGATTTAGTGCCCTGTAGATGACAAAGCACTAAATAAATGGTTTTTTATCAGTTATGGCTTCATGTGGTACATCCAGACACCAGTGATAGTTACACTAAAGACTTCTTTGGTGAAAGTCCTCCAGAAGAGTTTAAACAATTCCTTTAAAATTCTAATACACACACATATATAATTTCAAAACATAATCTTTTCCCATTTACCCTCATATAATTTCTACCTTGTACCTCTTAAAATTTTATCAGTGACCATTTTGTTGTAGGGTTGTTTGTGTATGTATTTTATCCTTGTCCTAAATTGTGAACTCTATGAGGACAGGGGTCTGTTTTACTTACTATGTAATTTACCCCCATTGCTTATCACAACGTTCCATAAATGTTAACACAATGTTTAGCAAATGCTGATTGAAATTGAAGATTAGCAAAATTTGATTATGAGGGGCAGCTAGGTGGTGCAGTGAATAGAGCACCTGCCTTGAAGTCAGGAGGACCTGAGTTCAAATCCACCCTCAGACACTAAACACTTACTAACTGTGTGACCTTGGGCAAATGACAACTCTAATTGCCCTGCCTTCCCCCCACCCAAAAAAAAAAGAGAAAAAAAATTGAGTATGAAGGAAAAGATTTTGAAAACCTTTGAATTTTGAAGTCATGCCCATTTGATTCCAGTTGGTGTGGCAGAAAAGCTTTTTTTTTAAAAATAAGTTTGGAAGACATGATTTAAAATAATAATTCAATAAAATATGAGGTGAAACTTTTAATTAAATTGAGTTCTGGTAATTTGTATGTGTAGTCAGTGTCTTAGGACAAAGCATTTAGTACTAATAATCAGGGCAACAGAAACTCATACAGTGTCTTAAGGCAGAATAAGTGCGGTCAAAGTTAAGAAGGATGGCTTATAAATATTAAATGGTAATGAGGTGGCACTTCTGGACTGTTTAATAGGTTAATGATTAAAGAACCCAGATCAGAATGATATTTTTCATGATACCTGTAGACCCATGATTATTGATGAGAAATTTACTTAATATTTTATTACTACATGTAATAAAGATATATGTTTTGGAGGGCTTAAATATAACCACAACTAGTACCAATTTAGCTATGTTACTTAGTGATTGAAGAAAGAAATGTTTAAACTAATTTATTTATAATATTTAAAACTTTATAAAACATTATATACTACATGAAAGGACATTGTTTCCAGTATGTATGAATGAACAGGTGTTTCAATGTTGATAAATTTTCCTGTTTATCTTGCTGACTCCTATTACAATTTTTTAATGATAAAAGAGTTGGTTAGGACTACAAAATTCAGGTAGAACATGGAAACTTCAAGAGATAATAAGGGGAACATTTTCTTCTCCCCCCCCAAAACCTTATGGGTTTTCCATATATTTCACTTATCTATTAATTTTGCTATTAAATCAAATTTCAAATTGTATAGCTTATATTTCCTATCCTAAATTCTCACATAATTTAATTGTTTATACTAGCTTTTCTCAACTGTTGACCCAAGTTTAAGCAGGTAGAAGAAAGGGGAGGAAGAATATATTCCTGTGTTCCCAGTAATTGCATATTACTTTCAGAATAACTACAGAAATTTAAAAATAAGAGTTAGGAAATAATGTTATTTTCTGTCCATGTAAGAAGTGCTTGATTTTTTTTAAAGGACTTTATACTGGACAAACAGGAGATTCACGTGTTGTAGATCTAAGACCATCAATCTAGGACCATGATGACCACAGTTAAGTCCTTGGCCAGCCTTTTAAGTCTAACCAATGAAACAGTTCATTTTCGATTCAATGAACCACCAATGTCTCAAAGCACAGCAAAACAGTCTCTATCCTATTCTATAAGGGACAAGGGCTGAAGAGAATTAATAGGTCTAATGCTGGCCTTCGGGCATTGCTGTGCCTGCAGCAATTTGCCTAGCCAGATAGTAGCAGAAGGCCTTAGGTCTTAAGCATTATAACTACTCACCCAACAGACCACTAAACATAAATAGCCACAGTACACATTGGAATTGCCCTGAGGCTTTTAAATTCCAGTCCTCTCCCTTTCAAAATGAAAATGATTTTTACAGCTTTTGGTTTGGAACATTACTCTGCTTTCTTCTTCCTTTTCTTGGTTTTCATTTTTTTCTTCCTTCCTTTCCCCTCTCCTCCTTCTTTCTCTCTCTGCCTTTCTGTCTATATATCTGTCACTATCTATTTTTTCTCTCTCTCTGCCTCTCTGTTTCTGTGTCCATCTTTCTGTCTCTTTGTCTGTCTCTGCCTAGCTCTCCCTACTTTCTTTCCCTTTCCCTTCCTACTCTCTCTTTTAAACTTTTCTCCCGTTTTTGGTACACATTGCCAGGTTCAATTGGAATTCTTTAAGAAGGAAGAGACAGCAGTTAGTTTTCTGAAAAGTGAGTCATCATGAAAGGATGTTGGAAAGGCAGCCAGGAAGTAATACAACTGTATTTATTTTACTGCTTTTCTTTCTGGATTTTTAAACTTCACCACAAAGATCCCTTTGACTAGAATTCTTACTCATGCCATTTAGAAAGGAGATATACTCCGCTACAGATTTTCTTTTGGATAGAGAGCTAATATCAGTCATCATCAAGGCAGATTGGACAAACAATACACAGTAAATACATGTACCAATCCAATCAACAGTCATTAGCATTTATTAATGGGTACCTCTTCAAAATGGAGTGTGTGTATGTGGATGGGGGGGCGGTAGTGGTGGTGGATGTGTTGGAAGCATCCTGTCAACAAAAGAAGAAATTTATGTCTTGCCTTCCTCTCCAAATGCCATCTTGAATATAATATTTATATTAAGTAGTTCAATTGCTCCCTTTCTTAGGAAAATAGAAATTCCCATCCTCACCTTCCCCCCTACCCCAATTATATTGGTCAAAATACGACTGAAAGGCTTCTTAGATTGAATTTTAGATTCAAGAGGGATAGCAAATAAACAAAATGAATAAATGATGTTTGGGTGTCTTTGCCTGACATGTATTAACAACTTTGTTTCAAAGTAATACATCAGTTTCTCACCTTTGAATACACTGTGTTATACAGTTGATGGTTGTACTTCATCATACTGTTCTATTATCTAGCACCCCACTCCCCAAAGCCCTACATTTAAATAGTGCATAGACCTGTCTCCTAATGATGCAACCAAGGTAATTTACAACTAATCACAATGACCCTTTCTTAGCCACACGAAATAGTGAATCAAACAGCAGTATCCTGCCAATTAAGAGCATTATTTGAACTTTCTATTACTTGTTATAGGTGCAATATCTTCTGAAACAAATTGTTAAATCACTGTTTTATATACTTTTGTCACTCATGACATTGTACAACAAAAAGGAAAAGATAAATACATTTGTTAATTCCACCATGCTTCTTCTCCTTCCCCTTCCCCACATAAAATTTTAGGACATTTAAAACCCTTTTTGTAATATATTTCCTTGTGAGGAACTAAACCAACTGATGCCTACAAGCATTAGGTATCACATGCTTTAAGAGCTTTGCTTTTTTTGGGAGGTGGCATAGGCTCAGGAAGTTGCTTCCTAACCCAAAATACTTTTTCTTAGACGTCTTGTATATCTTTAAAAAAACAAAAAATACACCTTCCTCAATATTTCCCCAACTCACATACCTATAATTTCATATTTAAAACTAGTCACAAAGCAAACGAGAATAGTATTTAAGCCAATGAGAAATGACTAAATTACTCTTTTGGACCTTGATCATATTACTAGAAGGAGTTCTAAAAACAAGCAAAAAAAACCCAAACAGATTCATAATTTATAATGAAAGGACTCACAGTATATTTTCCTCCACTCGTAGGTGCTATTCACTAATCAAGCTTCTAAATAAAAAGAATTAAGATTTTAAATAAAAAGACAATTTTAAAATGAGTATCATTTCTAATACTCTCTATAGAAATAGTATAACACTAGTTATCTTACATTCATGTTTTAATGGATTGGATTAATTGAGCCGGAATGAGAAAGGAATCAAGAAAGACTGAAGAAGACTTGAAAATTGGTCCTGTTTTAGACTTAGGACCTGCCCAAATGATGCTTAAAGCATTTAGATAAAATGCAAAAATATAGTCATATATGAATTTTCTCCCAATAGACAGTTATTTAGAAATGTGCAGACCACAATTTCTATGACTCAGCATCCTTTCCATCTAGACATTTTCTGCCTTATCTATGCAGTCTTTGAATGATACAATCTTTTAGACCGATTCTTATAATTGTAAGCAAAAACCTTTGGAAGAATGAGGAATACCTAAGAGGTTAAGCTATGTCAATGCATGATATTTCATTAACAGAGAAGGACCTGCTTCTAACTGACCAAAGTTTTAGTATATAACTGGCTTGCCAGGTCACAATCAACAAGAATTATGAAATTAATTCTGCTATTGTCAATAGCTGTAGTCTTACACTCATTCCACAAATATTTAATACATTTATCCTCATTATGCTAGCAGCTTTGTGATATTGCATTTGAATATTTCTTGAATAACACTGAAAATTTAACCCCCAGCCCACACTGAGCTTCATTTGCATTTATAACAGTGTTTATTTGCTTTAAGAGATCTTGCTTATGGTCCCTAGGCACAAGTGATGCTCTAGTCACATGTCATACTGCACCTTCAGTTAAAATGCTTACTACTGGTACAGTCACATCTTCCTTAACTGGAAACTGACATCATATACTTAAAGAGGAAGGAGACCAATGTGCTTCTCCACCAGTCATGAGACTTTACCTGCCACCACAGATAGAGGAGAAAAGGGAGGGAGGGGGGAAGCTTAGCAATTTCAAGAGCCACAATTTACCATGGAAGCCTCTACTTAATATTCCGCTTGATCTGCCAAGTTTATAGCCTGGCAAATCTGAATACAAATGTCGATGCAAATGAGGATTCATTATTCTTACAAGGTCTTTGTGTTGAAGCTTAATGTAACTTGGTTCCTGTGGTTGCTCAGGGAATGTAGATTGCAAGACAGCAAAAAATATGATGAAAAGAAAAGGAGAATGATAGAGGAAAAATAATAGAAATAGAAGGAGGTAGCTAGAATGCACTAAAGGTTTATAGGAGAGAATGCAAAGCAGGAAAATATAATTTTCATACAATCTTTCCTTCTTCTCCCCCCCCCCCACATTAGACACATTTGCTTCCCATAGTGAGCAAAGAAGGAGTTAACTACTCAAGAACATTCTCCACAGTTAAAACACAATAAACCTCCTATTACTGATTATACCACATTGTGCCCATTCTAAAGCCAATCCCCCCATTTGTCAGAAAATTTGAACATTCTTTCATAATTACAGAGCTCATCCGTGTGGTAGAACCTATGCATTCCGATCTGCGAGAAGACAGCAAATGCAGTAGGTGAGCCACTTCACCAATTTCCCTCCTTTCCATAAGAATTTACTCTTACAATAATTCAGAAACATCACTTTTAGAAAGCTACAATTAATAAACTACACATTGGAAATCACAACAGTTTAGCATAGCCTTCATTTATTGTTTACCATCTCCCATCACACGCAAAGGTTGCAAAGCACCAAGAAAGGGGGAAACCTGAGAAGCTGAAAAATTATGATTAGCTCTCCTAGACTGTATAGTACATTGTTCTGATGAATCTTTTGCATGGTTAGCTGTTGTTTACATATCAATAAATACCTTCTCAGTAAATAAAAATGTACTGTAGGTTAAAGAAGCTGCAAAGCTTAGCAGGTGCGGTGATCCCCAAGTCAATGCAGCAAGGCTTGTTTCTTCATAAATAAAACACATTTGCATCCATTCAGTCAAATTAGCTCCAGTTTTTTTTTTAAGGTGGTTATAATTAGCTTCTCTTTCAAGTTCACAGTTAAAAAACTCTCACATGCCTGCCGTTTTGATTAAATCCACCATTGTCTTCCAATAGCTGGTGCTAATTCTTCCAAGGAAATCTTCAGTTGAGGTGTTATTTTATCCTGCACTGCTGTTAGTTGTCTAATTTACGCCAAGTCCCTGCAGTGCTTTCCTTAAGCCATCCTCTTTGTCTTGCCTTTGAAATTTACCAAATCTTACAAGAAATCAATACTTAATTGATTATTCACTTTTCTGCAGCTTCAAACAGCAAGCACGCATAAGATCCTAGAGTCGTCACCCGATTTCCAGAGCAGGAGGTTGCTTGGTGGCAGGGTTCTGCAAGTATCCAACAGCAGGCACTCCATGAAGCTGTGCACTGGCGTAGAGTGCCAGCATCTGATAAAGAAGACGAAGATACTCTAACGAAGCAGGAAAAGTTCCCGAGTGAGGCAGATCCATCTCAAGGCTTTGAATAAAGAGCTGAAGCAGTAGCAATTGGGTATGAGAACACCATCCTCTTTTGCAGTTATCCCTTTGTGTTTTTTCCCTTTTTTCTCCTTACCCTTTTCTTGCCTTGGCACTGAAGAGGAATATCCCAAGTGCCACCGAACTCCAAGAACTCCACATCGGAATGGGGGTGAGACTTGTGCTGTATCTCTGACATAGAATAGGGATGGCAAGCACGTAACATTACGAAATGTAGGACAAATTCAAGGGAGAGAGAGAGAGAGAGAGAGAGAGAGAGAGAGAGAGAGAGAGAGCAAGAGACAGATGGCGGATCTGGCCAGGAGCCAAAGCCAGTGAAATGAATTACACTGCTGAATAACTGTACACCATTGATTCTGCCACTTGTTGCTGTATGGCAGGGGGAAAAAGGCCCTGATGTTGGCAAGGATCTCCCCTTGTGTCATGCGTGCAGCAGGCAACTTTTCACACATAACTCACCTCACTTGACAATGTTAGGCTAGATAGAAAATGCCCGTTGCATGTATGTATGAATATGTCTAGGGCTGTGTGTGTATGTGTATGCGAGTGTCTCTGTGTATGTGTGCATGTGTTGTGCATGTGCCTGAGAAAGAAAAGAGCCAATGTGAGAAGCTACGTGTGGGTGTGAGTGTGCTTGAGAGTAAAAGGGGGAAAAACAATCCCCGCAATCCGGCCATTTTGTTTAATGAAGAATGGAAGACTGGCATTCCGAGAGGTAGTTCTGTGCCGCATATTAATGTGTGCTCAGTAGACAGCCTCCGCCTTCTGAGAGCTAGTGGCACAGGAATGAAGCCCTCTCTAGGACAGTCACAGTGGGAGAAGGCACTCACAAGGCAAAGAACACATCGTCATCGCCCAAGTTACCAAGGTGGCACCCGGAATTCCGGAGGAGAACCAGTTGCTGCCTGACAAGAAGCCCAGCGGGTCCCAGGGTGACAATGTTTGGGTGCTTTCGCAAAGACAGCCAGAGTCGGAGCAGATTGTTCAATAAAGGCTTCATACCCAAGATGAAGGGAGACATTATAGGATGCCCAGGGGGCTTTGGAAATCAAATACAATGTTTGAGTAGCACAATTTGAGGTACATTATAAAAAAAGCAATTTGAATTGCCAATGAGGCGACACATATCTGCATGCTAATTAGACCTGTGTCAAGCTTAGTCTGCAGGCTTCTGCTGATGGCAAGGAGTGTGTGTGGAGCTCTGCTGAGAGATTGTTTCTGCATAAATTATCAGCTTTGTCCTGCTGATCATTTTCCCAAACAAACACGAAATGCGAAATCAAAAGGCGATTCTGAAATTAAAATTATTGATTGGGAAAACCTGGATTTCAGAATCTAATTAGAGGAGGCACAAACAAAAGCTCATATTATGACCGACTCTGCCTGAGCTAGCAGCCAGATTGTGCAAGGTTTGTAATTTATCTTTGTTTATGCAGCCAGGATATTAAAAATGTAATTAAAATGGTAAAATGATCTGATCAGAAATAGCCACCTAGTGGCAAGTATATTATTTTAAATGGATTATAAAAGCATTGGTCTGTGTAAATAAAATGTGCTTCCCCCCATGACAAACCTAGCATCTCATCGAAAACTTGCTGAGCCATTTGTCTTTTGCTAATAAGTTGTCTTTTGTGTTTTGTTCCATAGATAAGCAACATCATTTATAACCCTCATTTGTGCACTAATAAACATTCTGTTATTACAGGTGGCATTGCAGACATTTTTCATCAATTATGGCATTTTTTTGTAACAAATGAAGGAAATGTAAAACTTCTGCCATGGGTACAGCATGTATGTTAGGTAGGATTAGGACATTTATTTGATGGCGTCAGCAGACCAAATCATCCCTTTATCAACACCATCTCATCAGGCACATGAAGAAAATATCTCCAAAAAACTTGTTAATTATTACTTTGTTAGTTGAAACAACATCTAAACAAAGCAAAAGACCTACCTGCTCACTGCAGAACCTCTTCAATATGCCACTTGGGCAGGGAACCAGTTACTTAAAATCATAATAAGATGATAATGATGCATATTCTGTTTCTAACCTCATTTAGTGACATTTTGGAAGTGCCAAATGGAATAAGGATTTATGGAAAATATTTAGTAATTACACATAATATAAAATTTATTAAGCAAAGATCCATCTGCCATCATGTTACTGTGGATTATGGCACAGCCAGGTGGCCAGGTAGATCTTTGAAATTTTACTACTAATGATCTTTGTGATATATTGTATGTATATGTATAGCTATGTGTGTATATATATATATGCATGCATATGTGTACATGTATGTATGTGCATGTATATGTGTTTATATATTGCAATATAATATATACATGTGTGCAGCCTATATTATATGCATGTGTATCTATATGTATATGCCCACATATATGTATAAACACACGTGTGTATGTCCACATGGATATATATGTGTATGTGTATGTATTTCAAGAAAAGCGAGGAGCTTTGGTTGTAAGGTCCATACGATAAGCTTAACATGCACATTTCCTTTATTTCATTTTGCTACTTGAAACCACTATGGAGCGGCTCAATTCCCTTTTAAGAAATTCACAATTTAGGTTCCTGTCAGCAGCTCTCGGGTCTTTTGTTAGGTGCACTTAAAATGCCAGATTAAATATTAATATGTGGTTAGAGTTGTGCTATTTTGCAAGCCCCGAAACCCTATTAGTAAATCATGATCTGGTGACTGATGCAAGAAATTCCAAGGCGCCAACAGTGTAGATTGCCTTGTGCCTATCAATCTGATGGATCACTAATTTTTAGTAAATTGGGCTTTAGACTTTTAGCTGGAAGCAGATGCATACTTTTACTTGACAGGAAATGCAGCCCAACTAACACAGCAATTTTCTGCACAGAATGTGTACCACAACAGGCAGACTTGTTTTGCATAATCAGTCAGCTATTTGAATACAAATGTTCATTTAACAGCCTCTGCATGAGCACTGTGGTTTTTCAAAATAAACTTTTAGTGGCTTTTTAGTAAAACTGACTGAGAAAACTTCTGTGAAAGGAATAGTTCTGATCTTCCCATTTCTTTCCAGGTTGGTCAGGACTAGAAGGGTCAAGAATTGATGAAGAGGAGCACGTGATGAGCAAAAGGCTCTATCAGCCCTATCAGCATCAGTTCTGATCCAGTTCCTGAGGACAACTAGCAAGACTTACAGTTCTTTTGGTGCCTGACACCCAAATACTCAAGACCTCAAAGCCAGAATGCCATTCACCAAGTCAAAGAAAATATTGAAGAAGAGATAAGATGGTATCATCAAATTAAAAGCTATTTGTGAAGATCCGCTTTCATTCATTTCTACCATTGGTTTTTGCTTAAGAAGAGAGGGCCTTTCTGACATATGATTTGTTTCATGTATGTGGTGAAACCCAGGTCCATTGTCTCATTCTTTGATGACCCAGGTGACAAAAAGAGTCTTCATTGACAAAAGTTGTTTCATCCAGATGGGTCCTAACTCACTAGTCCTTGTAATATGGATTAACATATTTCATTATGGCATTTAACAATTAGAACACATTTTTCTGTCTATGAGTCCTTTACAAGTTTTGGTTGGGGTTTCTCATCTGGACTTTTCCTTTTTATTTTATTATGCTTCTAGTACATACTAAAAATGCTTTAAGAGAATGAAGAGCTGATAACTTCTCTATACCTCTGCAGGAAACATTTCTTCCTACATATAGGCAGAAATAAAGTTTGAACAGAATGATAAGCATTACATGCATTTGTTTGAATTCTAGATCAGTCTTTTCAAAGACACCCTATATTTATCATTTTCAGCAATTCATAGCTTTTTGCTTATAATGTCAAAACTGAATAAAATTTAAGTTTTAGTCTTGAGAGTGAGCCCATATAAACATGTTTATATGTCTAAATGCATGTAAGATTAATCTGTTTTTTTTAAACTTCATGCCTATTTCCTTATAAACCCTCAAGTCTGCACCATGACATTTTCAAAATCAAGGGAGCACTTAATTATACTTCTGTAAACCACAAGGGCCACCTAGAAATGAAATAATATTCTTTTTTTTATTAATTTATTAGTTTAGTTTCAGTTAACAAGATTCAATTCCATAGTTCCTTGATTTTCAAATTTCCTTTACTTCCCTCCCCCCTCCCCTCACGACAGCATATAGTACAGTATAGGGTCTGCAAATGCATTCATATTAGACATTATTCCAATTACAAAGGCATATTGTACTAGGTGGGATGAAAGATGGTAAGGAAGAAATAAAACCAAACAATGAAAAGAACAAGATCATTTAGTTTGCTTCCATCAGGATTCAGGCTCAGTTCTTTCTAGTTATATCTCTGGATGGCGCATTTCTCACTTTCTTGAGTCATTTGGGATTAACTTATATCACTGCATTGCTGAAAAGAGTCCAGTCTGTCATAGTTTGTCATCACAGATATGGTATGTCTGTGATTGTATACAAATTTCTTCTGATTCTACTCTTCTCGCTCAGCATCAGTTTGTATAAGTCTCTCCAGGTAATTATGAAATCCGTCATCTCCTCATTTCTTATAGCACAATAAAATTCTATTACATTCACATACCACAACTTGTTTAGCCATTCCCCAATTGATGGGCACCCCTTTAGTTTCCAATTCTTTGCAACCACAAAAAGGGCTGCTAAAATATTTTTGTACATATGGGTCTTCCTCCCACTTCTATGATCTCTTTGGGATATAACCCTAGAAGTGGTATGGCTGGGTCAAAGGGTATGAAATTATTTATAATCCTTTGGGCATAATTCCAGATTGCTCTCCAGAATGGTTGGATAAGTTCACAACTCCACCAGCAATGTATTAGTGTTCCAATTTGTCCACATCCTCTCCAGCATTTGTCACTTTCTTGTTTTGTCATCTTAGCCAATCTGACTGGAGAGATGTGGTATCTCAGAGTTGTTTTGATTTGCATTTCTCTAATTAATAGTGATTTAGAGCATTTCTTCATATGCTTATAGATATCTTTAATTTCTTTCTCTGAAAACTTCTTATTCATATCCTTTGACCATTTATCAATTGGGGAATGACTTGTATTCATATAGATGTGGCTCAGTTCTCTATAAATTTTAGAAATGAGTCCTTTATCAGAGACACAAGTTGTAAAAATTCTTTTCTAATTTCCCACCTCCCTCTTGATCTTGGTTACATTGGCTTTGTTTGTGCAGAAGCTTTTCAATTTAATGTAATCAAAATTATCCATTTTGCATTTTATAATGCTCTCTAATTCTTGTTTGGTCCTAAAATCTTCCCCTCTCCACAGATCTGTCAGGTAAACTATTCCTTGCTTTCCCAAATTGCTTACAGTATCATCCTTTACACCTAGATCATGCACCCATTTAGACTTGATTTTGGTATATGGTGTTAGATAGTGATCTATGCCCGGTTTCTGCCATACTGTATTCCAGTTTTCCCAGCAGTTTTTGTCAAATAGTGCATTCTTATCCCAAAAACTGGGGTCTTTGGGTTTATCGAACAATGGATTACTATATTCATTAACTGCTGGCTCTCCTGCACCTAATCTATTCCATTGATCCACTACTCTACACCTCTGCCAGTACCAAGCAGTTTTGATGACTGCTGTTGTATAATACAGATTAAAATCTGGTATAGCTAGTCCATCTTCCCTAGCATTTCTTTTCATTAATTCCCTTGATATTCTAGACCATTTGTTTTTCCAAATAAATTTTGTTATTATTTTGTCTAACTCTACAAAGTAGATTTTTGGTAAATTGATTGGTATGGCACTAAATATATAGTTTACTTTGGGTAAAATTGTCATTTTTATTATATTAGCTCGACCTAGCCACGAGCGATTGATATTTTTCCAACTATTTAGATCTGTTTTTATTTGTGTGAGAAGTGTTTCGTAGTTGTGATCATATAGACTCTGGGTTTGTTTTGGCAAGTAGATTCCCAAATATTTTATAATGTCTACAGTGACTTTAAATGGGATTTCTTTTTCTATCTCTTGCTGTTGAGTTTTATTAGAGATGTACAGGAATGCCGAGGATTTATGTGGGTTTATTTTATATCCTGCAACTTTGCCAAATTTATTTATTGTCTCAAGTAGTTTTTTACTTGATTCTCTAGGATTCTCTAAGTACATCATCATATCATCTGCAAAGAGTGACAGCTTGGTCACTTCTTTGCCTAATTTGATTCCTTTGATTTCTTTTTCTTCTCTAATTGCTACTGCTAACGTTTCTAGTACCAGATTGAATAAGAGGGGTGATAGTGGACACCCTTGTTTCACTCCTGATCTTATTGGAAAGGCTTCTAGTTTATCCCCATTGCATATAATACTTGCTGATGGTTTTAAATAGATGCTAGCAACTATTTTAAGGAAGGCTCCATTTATTCCTATACTTTCTAGTGTTTTTAATAGGAATGGATGTTGTACTTTGTCAAAAGCCTTTTCTGCATCTATTGAGATGATCATGTGGTTTCTGCTAGTTTTATTGTTGATATGCTCAATTATACTGATGGTTTTCCTAATATTAAACCATCCTTGCATTCCTGGAATGAATCCTACCTGATCAGAGTGTATTATTTTTGTGATAAGTTGTTGGAGTCTTTTGGCTAATGTTTTATTTAGAATTTTTGCATCTAAATTCATGAGGGAAATTGGTCTATAATTTTCTTTCTCTGTTTTATCTCTTCCTGATTTAGGAATCAGTACCATATTTGTGTCATAGAAAGAGTTTGGTAGGACTCCTTCTTCACTAATTTTCCCAAATAGTTTGTAGAGTATTGGAATCAATTGTTCTTTAAATGTTTGATAGAATTCACTAGTAAACCCATCTGGCCCTGGAGATTTTTTCCTAGGGAGTTCATTGATGGCTTGTTTGATTTCTTTTTCTGAGATGGGGTTATTTAGGTAATTCACTTCCTCTTCAGTTAATCTGGGCAATTTGTGATTTTGTAAATATTCATCCATTTCACTAAGATTGTCATATTTATGTGCATACAATTGGGAAAAATAATTCCTCATTATTTTTTTGATTTCCTCTTCATTGGAGGTAGATTCACCCTTTTTATTTTTGATACTCATAATTTGGTTTTCTTCTTTTTTTTTTATCATATTGACTAAGGGTCTATCAATTTTGTTGATTTTTTCATAAAACCAGCTCTTAGTTTTATTTATTAATTCAATAGTTTTCTTAATTTCAATTTTATTAATCTCTCCCTTGGTTTTCAATATTTCTAATTTAGTACTAAATTGGGGATTTTCAATTTGTTCTTTTTCTAGCTTTTTCAATTGCATGTCCAATTCATTGACCTCCCTTCTCTCTGCTTTAATTAAGTATGCACTCAGGGATATAAAACTTCCCCTGAGAACTGCCTTTAGTGCATCCCACAAATTTTGGTATGTTGTTTCATTATTATCATTCTCTTGAATGAAATTATTGATTGTTTCTATAATTTCTTGTTTGACCCACCAATTTTTTAGGATTAAATTGTTTAATTTCCAATTAGTTTTTAGTCTATCTTTCCATGGCCCCTTATTGCATATAATTTTATTGCATCATGATCTGAGAATGATGCACTTAATATTTCTGCCTTTCTGCACTGGATTGTGAGGTTTAATATTCTTAAATGTATGTCTCATTTTTAAAAAAAAAATAGAATGGTTCATCAGTTCTTTGCAGATCTATGATTTCAGCAGCATAGTCTGTCTACTTATAGAGAGTGCAATCCTTCTCCGAGTTGGTAGATGGTTTTCAAAGGTAGCTTTGGCCAAAAAATTGGTCATTCTTTGGCCTAGATGATGAAAATCCTCTGAATTTACCTAGGCTGCTTTATAAGACCAGGGACACACAGAGCAATGGCAGAATCATATTTCAATCTTTTTCATCTTGGGTAAATCTGCCAGAGCTTCTGCTAAATTGGCATAGCCTTTGGTTGAGAATAGAAAGGTCATTTCTGTGATAGGAAAGAGCATCAGAGTAGGATTATAACATACTTTTGGAATACATATATTTAAAATTAAATACTAATTGTTAGTTGCTATGTGCAACTGATTCTGTTCCATTGGAGGAACTGTTGGTTTAGTAATAGTGAAGTAATTGGCATGTATGCTTGGTCTCTGTGTCATCTGCAGAGCAATTTTGACAGCAGAATTGTCCATGGAAAGATTAACAATTACTGATAGGCAATTTAGGTAAAATCAGGCTGAACATTAAGTATGAACCATATATGGACTCAATGAAATCCTTTTCCTATCATCACCTATACAGTGAAAGGTAAATCCTATATAAATAATTTAAAGCAAGAGGCCAGTGCTGTACCTTTTCCAACACTTTAAATGGAATTTTACAAAGGTATGACACAAGATCATCTTTACTTTAAAATCTATGTTCACTAAGCCATTGCCATTGTCTTCCAATTCTACTTATTCTATGATGTTTTAATGGCATGGAATGGGTATGTTCAATTCAATAAATACTTATAAAATACCTACTATGTGCCAGTCACTGTGCTAAGCACTGAGGATACAAAAAGAGGAAAAAGGCAGTTCTGGCCCTCAAGGAGCTTACCTTCTATCTAATGGGTGAGAGAACATGTATATAAAAAGCAAGCTATGTACAAGATCAATAGGAAGTACTCAAAAGTGGAAAAGCACTGGAATCAGGAGGAGTTAGGAAGGGCTTCCTGTAAGCTAGGGAAGTCGAATAGGTAGAGAGGGGAAGGAGAACATTGCAGGCATAGGAGATAGCCAGGGAAAATACCCAAAGCCAAGAAATGGAGTGTCTGTCTTGTTTATGGAACAACCAGGTCAGTGTTACCAGATTGAAGACTGTGTTTTAGGGAGTAAAGTGAAGAAGCATGGAAAGGTGTGTGGATGTATTTTTATTGCCAAAGAAGGTTGATTCTATCATTTTGTTTCTCTAATTTTTTTTTTTTTTTGCCTTTTGGAGGGCAGTTGGGGTTAAGTGACTTCCCCAAGGTCACATGGCTAGTTTTTGTGTTAAATGTCTGAGGCCGGATTTGAACTCAGGTCCTCCTGACTCCAGGCCTGGTGCTGTATTCTCTGCGACACCTAGCCACACCCAAACTTCTTTTTAACCCATACAGCTAATGGTTGCAAATCCACGTGGCCATGAAAGTTGTTTTCTGGCTTTTCATCACTTTAACAATATCTTAACAGATCTGTGACCACAGCGATGTCCCTGCAACAATGCAGATCTCAATTCATACAAATGTTCTCATTTTTCTCTCATCTTATTTTGTTCCATTTATTTCCATAAGTTCTCCATGGGGTTCAAATCAAAGTTCCAGGAGCCATTTTTGGCTTTCTTTTATTACACGGGCATTATAATAAGTGCCAAATCGATTCATCCATTTCCCCTCACTCTGCTTCTTTGCATCTCCTTTCCAGGAATGCATCTCTTTAATGGTCTTTTTTAATACAACTTTTTACACGCAAACCAAGCAGAGAGAGTCAAAAAGTTAGCAAAAGTAAGTGAAGAGAAAAGCCATAGTAGGGCACTGGGAGTTCCAAGTTGAGGAGAGCAAAGGATAGAACTAGGTCCAAACTTAAAGTCACATTCAGGTGGGCTCCTAGTTGAGTGAATGGTAGGATATGAACACTGCAGGTCTACCAAGGGTAGTTCCACTCCAAGATAGGTAGTTTGTTTCGAATTTAAGGAGAATTGGCTATATTAGAGATAGAAGTCAATATTTTCCAACTCATTGAGGATATTGAAGTCAGGGGTGGTGGTTATCGGTTGTTTGCTAAGATCTGGTTCATCCCAGGATTAGGTTTAGGAAGTCATGAGAGGTATATGAGACCTTTATGATTTCTTAGAATCCAGATATCATGGAAATAATGCTATTTCCTCTTACCCCTAACATTTTCCACAACTTTTTAAAACTTTGTTTTTTAATTACTCTCAGTCAAGTATAACTGTTATTGGTAAAACTAATGTGAACTCTTTCTGATCATCTCTCCTTTCCATCCTTTCTTATTACAAATAATTTGGAAAGCAGAGTTATTTCTCTGGCCTCTCTCTGCGGTAGTGTGTATTGAAGACTGGATATAAGTTTTTTTCTGATCCTAAACATGTACAAAATCACTGAAATATTGCTTAATGTAACAATTCAAAGAAGCATAGGAATCTTCTCAAAACAGGAGCAACAACTACTTAAACACTTAGGATACATCTGGTTAGTCAGGACACAGACTATACTAAAGTCTTTTCTGGTCTTTTTCTAGCCTTCTTTGAATTTCTCCTGTCCAATAATTTTATCAATAAGGGACCTCCCCAGGGAATCACCTATTGGCTACCCAGGAGACTGTCAAGATTTCATTAAGTATCACAGCCTTCCTTTCAATTAACTGTGTATTCAGCTTATCTAAATCAACCATCCCTAAGGGCTTTCAGGTATTAATGTTTTCAATTAGATATATTACTTCACCACTGTTGGGCATTTCAGTCTAACTAGAGTTAAATTCTTAGGGCAGAAGATAGTGACTGTGATAAGACACTTCTGTCATTCAATGTAAGCAGAGAAAATGGACTCTATTCAGATCCCAAGACCATAAACACATTGAGGATAGAGACAGAAAGAATTATAGATGCACATGACTAATTTACTCACCTCCCTGCAGAAACTTCTGAGTACAACCAGAAGTGTTATCCTAATAGTCATGATCTTTCAGAAATAATTGTGATGGGAGATTTGGTCAATAAACCCTTGCTCTGGTCAAAGACAATGATAAGATGGAAAGCCCCCAGAGGAAGGCAACCAGAATGGTAAAAGGTAAAAAAAATGAACATTGGATAAAGGAACTAGGGGCAGGTAGGTAGCGCAGTGAATAGAGCACAGGCCCTAGAGTCAGGAGGCCCTGAGTTCAAATCCAGCCTCAAACACTTGACACATTTACTGGCCATGTGACTTTGGGCAAGTCACTTATCCCCAACTGGCCTCCAAAAAGAAAATAAAAAGATAAAGGAACTGGAGGTGTTTAGGTTGATAATCGGAAATTTAGGAGGTACAAACTGACTCTCTTCAAGTATTTGGGAATTTCACCTGTAAAGTAAATTAAATGAATTCTCTTGAGCCCCTGAGGGCAAACTAGATGTGAAGGGTGGAAGTTGTAAAGAGGTGGATAAGAGTTCTTGAAAAGTCAGAATTTAAGTTCCATGAAGGGAAGGCCTATTTCACTTTTTTTCTGCCTCCCCCCACCTAACCTATAGGGCCTGGAATGTAATAAGCACTTATTAGATGCTTATTGATCGAAATGTGTAATGGGCAAGAAATTGTGCCTTCCTCTTTACTGCTTAACCATTTGTGAGGAATCTCATAGAGGGGATATTTGTTTAGATCCAGGTTGGATTCACTGGCCTCTGAGCTCCCTTTCAGTTCTGAGAATGTGTGATTCTGTAAATTAGAGAGAGGAGAGAGTATACTTTGGCTAGTTAAATTTGAATTATTTGACATTCTGGTTTGAATGAATTGACTTAGCAATCAATTGCTTCTTTGAAAAATATTCAGCACCACCAGTCACACTGTTTTCCACAGGGTGGCAATGAAAAAGAGCTGAATTGTTGGGCATAGTCACACAACTTTCATAGAGAGAAAAAGGAGAGGTAGACTTTTATGTATGAGATTTCATCGATGTACTTAATTAGTCCTTAAAAAAGTTGTATTTTTGGTGCAGACTTATGATTTCATTGTCATAAAGATTTTTGGTGAGGAAACTCCTTCTATTAATGCAGAGCTATAACTTTCCTACAACTGATGAGTTAGTTGCTTAAAGGATACTGAGAGGGCAAGTGATTTACCCAGAGTCAGCCAGTCAATAAACATTTATTAAGCACTGTTCAGATAGGCTAGCACCTCTGGAGTGAGGGCTTGCCAAAGTTTTTTTCAGGGCTGTTTATCCATCTTTGGTGTCCACCTGTCCCCCAAATTTCACCTGTGTCTCCAAGAAGTCGTCACATGCATAGTAGCCACACCCTGGTAAAACCATCTCAGCAGATGGGCTAAACAAGTTTGAGGGTAACCAACAGGCTTCAGATCCATTGATAAGTTAGGAGAATGTGTACCCCAAGCAGAAGAAGACTTCCCTCAAATGGGTGGATGAGAACAATTTGTTCCAATGGCCATGAAATTGGCTAAAGCAGGCACTGTAGGGTGCATAGAACTTGGTCAAACATCAAAGATGCCAAAGGTCATTCATTGCATCCTGGGTCATTTTCATTTGTCTTGACTATTGTCTTGCCACTGGAATTCAATGACTCAGAAAGAAAGAGTAAGGCTGATGACTTTGTGCAACTCTGTCGCACTTAAATCTAATTCACTTACAAGTTAAGGTATCACATTGGTTCTCTTTGAAAACAAAGGACAACACTAAGCACCAAGAATATGCCAAGAACTACGCTGGAGATATAAAGAAAGGCAAAAAGACAGTCTCTGATCTCAAGGAAATCACAGTCTAATGGGAAAGACAGCATTCAAATAAGTATATGCAAGCTAGATATACATAGGTGAAACTGAAGATAATCAACAGAAAGAAGGAACTAGCATTATGGGGACTTAGGAAAGACTTCTTACAAAAGCTGGAACTTGATTGAAAATAGGGTATCTAGGAGGTAAAGATGGAAGTGTATTCTAGAAATGGAGAGGACAACTAGTGAAAATGCTTACAGTCTAAAGAGATAGAATATCTTGTTTGAAATACAGCAAAAAGCCCAGTGCCACTGGACCAGAGAATATGTGGTAGGGAGTAAGGTATAAGGAGATTGGAAAGGTAAGAGAGGTCCATGCTATAAAGGGCTTCAAATGCCAAACTGAGCATTTTAAATTTGATCCAAGAGGTAATGGGAATTGGTACAGTAAGACCATGTTTCGTGAGCATATCATATAGGGTATTGATTATTTTTCCCATCCCTGGTAAAACAATATGAGGTTATATTTTCTTAACTTTTCAAACACTGTTCACTGACTATCCTGGATGCTTTCTTAGTGAAAATGGTCTGATACCAGCAATACCAGGGGGTGGAAATTATAGGACTTAATTTTAAATTTTATAACAGGGAAATTGCACCAAAGATCTGGTTACAAGTATTAAAAAGGAAAACATTCCTAGTAGGCCTTTCAGGATAATAAGATTCATGCCTTAGCAGTAAAGAAAATGATTACAAGTTTTATTAGACTTCAACTAGTTTCCATACCCAATCTAAAAAGTCACCTTGCACCTATATAAAGAGGATTATTTATGTAATTATCTGTACATGTGTCCTCATCAGCTACTAGATACAATCATTTCATGGCATTCAGATTCAGCACAAAAAACATCAAGGCCTAAGTACAAATATTTAATAGGTTTTCATTTCTGGAGGTCATCAGGAGAAGGGATTAATTTTGCTTGCTTTATTGTACACACAGCACAGCACAGCACAGCACATAGGGTCATATTACAATGCCTCTATCTTGAAAATCACATTCATATGTAATGAGAAAGGCACTTTTTAAAACAATTTCACAATTTTAGTTACATTAACTGCATTTTGTTCCATTTATATCCTGCTTTGCTAACATACTTTTGAGATATTTATTTCAGCTAGCATTAATTGATTCTTGCTGAATTGGGTAGGAATATATTTCAAATACCTTTTAAAATTTCCTTTTCTGCTTTCCTTTCTGCCTTTAAACCCCTCTATCTAGACCAATTCATAAAAGGTCTGAATCATGGCATTGCAAAAAAAGTGACTTTTTACTTTTAATACTTGGAAAACTTAGTCCTGACAAAAGTGGTTCATTTTGACTGCTTTTCTGTTGAGCTTTCTCGATCATCACAGATTTTTCAAAACTCAGGGTATAGCTGAAGCAAAAGCACAATTCTATTTTGTGACCAGTTCTGTCTCAGGCAGCTTAGGATTGGGTGTCATTGAATTTGAACATTAAATGGATTTTGCATTTCTATAATACAAAGTTCTTATTCTGACTCCTGAAGGATAGTACTTGATGAGGTATCAAATTGAGTTGAAGTCTGACTGAGAGAGAAGACAGTATCCCTGTCACTGGGGGTGGGGGTGGGGAGGAACTTCTTACAAAGCTTCATATTTCAGAAACATTGAAATTGTTTCTGTATGGCATGGGCATAACTGTTTAATTGAGTCAATTCCATTAAAACAAATCAGCCCATGGTTGAATCGGGCTTTGGATTCATAGGAAACCAAACAATTGATTGAATTTTTCACTTTTACACTATTTGTGATATTCATCGTTAGAGTCCAGTTGATTTAATAAACATTAATCCACAGAGCTAAAAGGGACCTTAGTAATTATTGAGTCTCACCAGCTATCTTATAGAGGAAGAACTGATGCCCTAAGCAGGGAAGAGAATTAGCCCAACAATTTGAAACAAGGTTCTCTTGAATAGGTCTGAGGGGCAATCAATAAGTGAATAAGCATTTAATCAACAAGTGTTTATTGATAACTTACTTAAGCATCTGGATGTTTGTGATTCAAAGTTAAAAAATATGTAATTGCTGCCCTCATTTACTCTGTTTTTTTAAATTACACATAGCTGTTTCCAAGAAGATTCAAATTATTACATTGTTTGGGCCAACTTTTGGACATTGCTTTTTAAGTGCAGTGCACAAAACAAAATATTCTTTGTTTAAGTCATTTTTAAGATGTGGAATACTTAATTGTTACACAAAGAACCAATTTTTTTCAGAGTATCTGAAATCAGTAGTTAAAATATATTTTTAGATATTTAGATATTTTTAAATGCAGTCACAAACTAACCATAAAATGAATCTTATACTTATGAAACACTTAATTTCCTAAGTTGTCATATAATGTCTCTGTCATTAAAAAGTTTGGTAGGTTTCTTTTCTCTAATGCTTAAGAATAGGTCACAGCTGGGGCGGCTAGGTGGCGCAGTGAGTAGAGCGTCGGCCCTGGAGTCAGAAGGACTTGAGTTCCGAGCCGACCTCAGACACTTAACGCACACACAAACGAAAAAACCTAGCCGTGTGACCTTGGGCAATTTACTTAACCCCAATAGCCCTCCAAAAACAACAACAAAAAAGGAAGAATAGGTCACAGCTTTTTCTCTAATTTCCAGGTCAAAGATGAATGGATGGGATTTTTCTTCCTATACACTATCATGTAGAATCCAGAGGTGTGATGATTTGTCACTAACTTGATCTAAAATATTTCCAACTTAAGGTCAATCCTTTCTGCTTAACACCCAATCAATGATATTAGCTGCAAATCTGCAAGTCTAAGTTGGGTCGTCTGTGTACATTTAAAGCAATCCCTCACATAGGCTTTCCTATAAGATCAAGTACTACATTTAAGGAGGAACTTCTGAACTCTTAAGTATTTTAAAAAGTAAAAACAAAAAACAAAAAGCTTTTATAAGTGACAATACAAAAGGTACTCATCATGATATCCACATAAAACAATTGTATTCTGAAAAATAATCTTTCCTTACATTCTTTGGCCTTTGGGGTACATGGTCATCTCCTTGAAAAACGGAATAATTCCAAACATTGTTTTATTGATTTGAGAGTGGCCAGTGTTGGAGTCAAATTCTTCTTGCTTTCTGCTATTGCTCTTATGCTTCCCTTCTCATTTCCCCTCCCCATTGGGTAAATCAGGATCCCAAAGACGACTGCTCCTGCTTAGAGATAAGGTTAATGGGAAGACCAAAAATGCACATTAAGAGGCTGAAGGTTTCTATTTATCATATGCTGGGCCTCCCAATCTGCCCATTTATTTCCTCCTCTTCTAGCCTAGTGAATTCGCTATAGATGCAAGTTTTCAGCTTATCTTGGCTAATGCTGAGACTAATATCAATGATACTCTGTCAGAAGGAGAAGGTATAAAACAGGATCAATATTACTTCATCAGATACTGGCTGTCATCAGTTCTTTTGCACCCCTTCTGAAGAAATTGCAATGGTACTAATTCATAGTTCTCTAAAGTCCACATTAAAGGCTTTTGGTGTTATACTATACTTCAGCTCTTCAAGGACCTGTGATTTCATTTGTATAGGCATGCACTCTTCTACTACAGACCCCAACCCCTCTAACCTCAGTTTATTATTTTTAATGAGCTTCTCTGAGCTTAAATAGGCTGATCATCACATGACATATAACCAGTCTCTGGACCCATAGTTGAAACATATTAGGATTCGTAATAATATAACAATACAATATAATAAACATAATTGAATATAATACAGTAATCAAAATATGCCATAATATAACATAGCATTGCAATGTGACATATGCCATGACAATATGATACAATATGACATGATATGAAACACTATGATACTATACTATACTATTTTATATTATGCTACTATACTATATTCTAATATCTATATATGCTATAATATAACAATATATAGCATTTTGTGATATTTTATGATACAACTAATATTTATTAATCACTTATTTTGCAGAATACTGTGATAGAAAACTCATGCTTTCTTTAAGAAATTGAGACTAATAGGGAGAAAAAAACACCAATGTGTGACAGAGGAAAGATTTGGAGTATTGCATCAATAAAAATAAGAAATAGCTTCTAGTACTAACTCTTGCTTCTACTCTCCCATGTTGCAAGTAGCATCATCTTTCTCTAACCTCCCTGGGAGGTTGGAGGTTGGGTGGAACGAGCTATATTATTCTCCTCCCACCCCCAAACCCCATTCTTCCACCTCATAGTTGTTTACACCAAAAGAATGGACTCAAGCAAGTGTGCTTTTGTCTGGAACCATGGCTACTTTTTCTACTTTTTGTCTCCTTTCCAGAATAAGTGATTAAACATCACTCTTGAGGTGGAAATGTTGGACACAAGGTAGACAATTTGGAGATATTCTGGAAGTCCTGGGTATAACAGTTGACTAGAAGCAAGAGAATCTCCTGTGTTGGAAAAGTCAAGTACTGACAAGAGGGAAGAGCCCTTGTCCTGATTTGTCAGAAAACATGGACTTTGAAGGAAGCAGGCAGTGGATAGCCAAGGTGATGTGTATGTAACAAGAACTGACTGGGGAGAGGTGGGCCCTTACAAAAATGTGCAGTGTGCTGAACTTGAGGCAACCCACCATGTAGATTCCATTTCTGGTCTGTTAAGGATATGGTAGAGATAATTTTTTTTTTAAAGCAATTGGGGTTAAGTAACTTGCTCAAGGTTACACGGCTAGTCATTATTTATGCGTGGGTGCTCATTTTCTGAGGCCGGATCTGATCTCGGGTCATCCCAACTCCGAGGCCGGCACTCTTACTCACTGGGCCACCTAGCCACCCCTTTAGGGCAATTGGGGTTAAGTAACTTGCCCAAGGTTACACGGCTAGGTTTTTTTGTTTGTGTGGATTAAGTGTCTGAGGCCGGATCTGAACTCAGGTCCTTCTGACTCCAGGGCCGGCGCTCTATTTACTGCGCCACCTAGCCGCCCTAGAGATAAATTTTTGATTGATTGTTAGCTTAGAACTAAGAGTATATCCAAAGGACTTCATCCTGATATTCTCTCTCCTTTTCTGGAGGTAAATGAGGGAGATGAGCTGTTGGGGATCTTTTTTGGGTGGGAGAGTGATCTAAGTCCCTTTCTGAGCCAAAGATGAACGAATTCAAGAATGTACATGACCCTTCTGCTCTGACATAGGTAAGAGCAGTGATGATTATTGCTTTTCTCTACTTGGCCTCTGTATCTGATGGTATCTATTTTTGTTCACTCTTTCATATCATAAAGTAAAGGATTACTTATTATGCCTATGACCTTATGAGTTTTGAAATATCGAGTATAAGTAGTCCAGGATCTTGAGTCAATGTCTCGATTTTCTGGAGGCTGAGTTGAGGTTAGGAATCAGCAGAACCCCTTGAATAGCAATCCACTTGAACCAGTTCAGTGGTAGTTTAGATGCTGACTTATCAAGTAAAAGTAAACTAGATGGGGCAAATGTTTTGTGGGAACTGGTATAATTGTGTCTTAATAGGGACTGAAAAGCAGGGGTGAATGATTTGTAAATTCTGTTCTTGCTCTATTTTCATGGCATTGAAGTGACAGAGTTAGGATTAGAGTTGAGAGCCTGGAATACCAGGTGAAAGAATGTTAATTTTTGTAGAAGAAACTCAAGTTTTTGAGTACAGGATTAATGCGATCATATCTATCCATATGAAAGGTTACTTTGACATCAGCATGATTGATATTTTTGGATGAGGGAGAGAGTGTGGATAGGTAGTTTTATAGAGTTTATAAAAAGAGTACTATAACAGTCTGAGTGAAAATGAAGACCTGTGAAGGCAATGGGAATGGAGAGGAGACACATACATGAGATATATTGTGAAAATAAAATTGACAAGACCTTGTCATTTATTGGGTGTCAAAGATGAGGATGGAAGAGTCAAACATACCCCTGTTGAGTTTATAAATAAGGAGGTTAAACACAGACATGAAGATTACAGATATACCAAAATATTTGATAGCAGTTCTTGTTGTGGTATCAAAGAAATGGAAATGAAGTAAATGTTCATTGACTGAAGAATGAATAGATAAGAAACTATGCATAGAAAAAATTCAAAGAAGCCTAGGGGTTTTATTTGCACTAGTGCAAAATGAAGTAAGTTATATCAGGAAAACAAAATACCCAGCCTGTACAACAATGCAAATGGAAGGAACAAGAACAAAATTAAGAAATCAAAGTGCACAATTATGACAATCAAGAAACTTGACACTGAAGAAGGTATGAGAAAATATGTTTCCCTGATTATTTTACAATATATGGAGGGGTATAAGGGTATAGGCAGTATATGGGAATATCTTGTCAAAACTCAAATTGTCAAATTTATTTTTTCTTTCCTTTCCATTCTTAATTACAAAGGATAATTCACTAGGCATGGAGAAGAGGAAAGAATATACAGAGTGTCCTATAAGTCTTAGTGAAATTTAAACTTTAATAGGTTAAAACTTCACCAAGATTTTTGCAATGCCCTGCATTTAGAAAAGATGCCCTAAAATCAAAAGATATAAATATAAATTTAAACAATATAAAATTAGAAAGACTATATGAACAAAATGGCAAACGGTCAGAGGAAATTAGAGAGGATGGGATCAAGGACACAAGTAGAGGGTTTGGCCTTGGCAAAAGGAAATATCATGAAACCCTCTGAGACTGGAATAAAGTAAAAGAATGTAGGGGACAGGGGAACATGCTGATATGATTTGAAGTGTGGAATTGGAGAAAAGATAGAGCTTGAGACAGTTTAAGTTTTTTTTTTTTAATAAAGTATAAAGTGAGATTCAGGAGATTCAAGTCAATGAGCATGCCTACTATGGTGTCAGATATTTTGTTAAGTAGTGAGATACCAAAAAAAAGGTTAAAATAAGTCTTGCCCTTAAGAATCTACTAGAAGGAGATGGTATGAAAATAATCATATACATATATAGGGTTAATAGGATATATAAGATCTTCCTGTCTATTAATAGGATTCACATGGAGCCCTGAGGAAAAGAGTCAATTAGGCTCTTTCCATGTCTTTTCAATTAAGTAGATTTCCAAGCTTCCAGGTGCTAAGCCAATCAATAGTTGTTTGGAAATCATATATTATATTGCTGAAAGAGAAGCTGGTAGAGGGAGGAATTTGCCTAGTGGAATTTGCTTGTAGGGAGACTTGATGGGGAGAAAATGCTTGAGAAGTCAGTGATCCCTGGATTGGTGATGAGTACTTTGCTAAATCTTGCCTTCTGGCACACCCCAGTAGTGATGTTTCAAATAAATATTTTGGTTTGGTCTTGGATGAAGAGAGTTTAATATATTTTGTAAACCAACCCTTGAAATATGTATTATTTAGCATAGTAGCTGCTATGGATATGTCATTGGTGTTACAACACATATAGTATTAAATATATTATCTAATATAATATATATTATGTGATATATTATATTAGATTAAGTATTATATAACAATAACTATACGCATAAATATGTACATGTATACATATACAGGATAAATTAGGGATACAGTACAGTTTCTGTCTGTGACACTGGCACCAAAAAACATGATTTGACATGATATGAGCATAAAATTTCCTTTCAGAATGTTGCCTTATAAGGTTTAGCATAGTTACTTAAAATATCCAACCTCCTTTAATTATTATTGTTGTTGTTATTTAATTCAGTCATGTTTGACTCTTCATGACCCCATAGACCATAACACACCAGGCCCTTCTATCCTTCAGGATTTTTTGAAGTCTGTACAGGTTTATGTTTGTTGTTTCCATGGTCACATATTCCTATTGGAAAAAGCACAGCTTTGACTCTGCTTTTTAGTATGCTGTCTAGATTTGCCACAGCATTCATTCGAAGGAGCAAGTATCTCTTAATTTCATGGCTACAGCAGTCATCTGCAGTGATCTTTAAGATCAATAATACAAAATTTGACAGTGATTTCATTTCTTCTCCCTCTATTTGCCAGGAAATGATGGGACCAGTTGCTAAGATCTTAGTTTTATTTTTTGTTTGTTTTTAATATTAAGCTTCAAGCCAGCTTTTGTATTATTCTCTTTCACTCTCATCAAGAGGCTTCTTAATTCCTCTGTCCATCAGTCTGAATATCTAAGATTGTTACTTCTCCCAGAAACCTTAATTCCAGCTTTTGATTCATGCAGCATGGCATTTCACATGATGTACCGTGCATATAAATTAAAATTAATAAGGTGATAATATACAGCCTTGTCATACTCCTTTCTAACCTCTTTGAGGACTTGCTACATTCTGTCATAATCCACAGTCAAAGGTGTTAGTGTAGTCAATGAAGCAGAAGTAGATATTTTTTTTGGAACTCTCTTGCTTTCTTCATTATCCGGGAAATGTTGGCAATTTGGTCTCTAGTTCTTCTGCCTCTTTAAAAACAAGTCTGTTCTGATAAATTTTTGTTCACATATTGCTGAAGCTTAGCTTACAGAATCTTAAACATAATCTTGCTATAATGTGTACTGAGTGCAATTGTTGGGTAATTTGAATATTCTCCAGCATTGCACTTAGGTAGATTATTATTGGAGAGGGAACAGGCCAAATTCTCATTTTGTAATTTTGATAAGGGCCCCTCAGCAATCATAGCCAAGTAGCATCAGTAGCCAAGTCCACTAAGCTTAGGAGCTACCTGTTTGACCCATACCAACCATTAATCTATAAAATCTAAGACACCATGTCCCAGAAGCAAAGGAATGACTTGTCCTTCAGCTATGCTCCATCTAAAAGTGAAGTTGGGGGTGGAGGATATGTGGTAGTTAACACTTTAGGTTTTAGTCTACTCTCCCCAGGGACAGAGTATGGAAGAGAGGAGGTTCCTGTTTTTGGAAGTTTTTGAACTTTGGTTAAATTTGTATATTTAAATTGGTCATTTTGGTTAAATATACTTTTCTAAATGCTAATTGATATTGGGGGAAACACACCAGACATCCACAATCCCCTGAAGGTTGTGCCCAGACCCCAAGTAGCTTTGCTCTGGGAATCCAACCAATGAGCACAAATAACTTTTGGGAGAATGATCCTCAAAGCCTATGCACTACATATTTATTTAATAAACTGTAGAAATCTCTTTTCTCATAAATGTTTTCTAATTTCCTTTTGTGTATCAATCTTCTACTTTTTATAAACTTTAATGGCACTGGCTATACTATTTGTTAACAATATAAAAGCTGTTCAGTTTTACTGTCCAAGCTAACATTGCCTCCTGAAGATTGAGTAAAAGTATCTGTAGTTTCTGTGTGAGTGGTATTTGATATTGGTGTTACTTCTCTTCCTGTAGCCAAATATTTCCAGCCCTCGAAAATTATTTGAGGGGTAGAGCAAATCAGCATTAATATTATATGCATTACATATGCCATAAAGAAAAGAGTCACTTGACAGGCTATTTCCAATAAGGATAAAAGCAATGGAACACTAGTGATAGTAATAGTAATAGTCAACTATGATAACAATACATACAAAACACTTCATATCTACATCAACAAGTACAAAGCAACCTTATATATGATAAAATAAAAAAAAGCTACATCTGGCTGCATGAGTAATCACTTCTCCTGTTTCTCCTGAAACATTTTAAGTCGGTTTATAGGTGGAATGGTTTTAATTCTTGCTACATCTGTTGGTTGATAGCAGAGAATCACTACCATTATTTCTAAACACTGTGACTTTTCTCTTTCTGTTGTGAGACCCTTCCTGAACACTATTTCTGGATTCAATCCTCCTTGTTGTCTGAACTGAGGTTTCTCCTTATTCTTAGACACAACTCTTGGGTTAATGTATGTAGCATTTGCTTTACTATTTATTGTGGGTGTGTGCTTTGTTTTTGTTTGTTTGTTTTTTTTAGCTCTCTGTGCTTCAATTTTATTGTTTCCTTTTGAGTATCTTTAAATAATTCTTTCCTATCAAAATAATATGAACATTGGTTTTACATATTTTATTTTAGTGTCTATCTATACTTAAAATAGTAATATTTTGATTCCTTGTAAATATAGGCCTCTGTTTTACCTTACTTTCTAATTTCTTCAGTTGAGATATCTTGAATTAAACTTTTCTATTTGGTTATTAAGTTTCTCTAAGACTCTTTGAACTTCAAATATTTTCAGCAAAATGTCATCTTACTTCACTTCTGAATAATAAACCGAAGTTTCATGTCATTATTTATATCTTCGTATGGGTTCATTAGGTATTGGCTTCCTCTGAACATAGTGATAATTCTCTTCAATTACATTTGGCTTTTGTGGGCATCTAGTCCACAGATGAATAGGAAATCATTTGGTTTCTCTTGCTGTATCTTGATGACATTATTCTTATATAAAAATTTTCTTATTCAACTAATGATGAAGTGTTATTTTTTTTTTACTGTTTGGGGGGGGTTTAGAATAACCTTTATCCTTGGCCCCATCTTCCATAATGTCGATTCTTTAGAATTGAGCTTCTTATATGGCACATACTTCATTTTTCTTTCAGGGTCATTTATTACATGTGCTTTCACCCAGACCACAGCTGTAACAGAAGATAATTCCATTTATTTGCTTGTGTTTCAAAAGGAGCCTAACTAAATTACCTCTAAGGTTCTTTCCAATCTAAGAATCTATGCCTCTATCTCTTCCTGACACCTGTTGCATAGCTTGACCACCTGGGCTCCTAAAATGCTGCAGTTCAGGATTCTTCCCTGGGAGTGGGACATTATAGTTATGGGTTATCTTTGGTTTCATTGATTTCCTGCATTTTGATTTCTACCTGACCTTTGATCAATAAACTTCCTTGCTTCCTACTAGCACTACTTCTATATTCCCATGAATTAATATGATTCTGTGATACTACCTTCCATTGACTTAAAGTAACTGTATTTCCCTTGAGTCTGGGTCATTATTTAACCCCAGACACCTATCTTTACTTTGCTTGTCAGCTAAAGGGAACATGCTAAGTCTACCCCATTCATATACCTATTTCTATAGGATACTTTCTTTTTGTTTCTAAGTATTTCCCCTTCATCAAGTACCCAGGAGCCTCATGACACCCACAGAGATTCATGACCATCTGTGGCAAAAAATGCAATTGAACAGTGCTACAATGCAACTTATTTTCTACAGAAAAACAGAAAACATTACATTTTAAAACTAAGTCAATAAGTCGCCTGCAAAAACCCTTATGTGCCCCTTATTTCTATCTGAGTTTGACACCACTATTCTAGGCTACACAGACATGACTAAAACATAACTTCTGTCTCAAGGGTTTTGGAATCTAGTGGACATGACACATCATGATTAATCCAAATGAAAGATGATAAGGTACTTAAGGAGGAAGTATAAGAGACATCAAAAAATTGGGAAAATAAGCTGAATTTGACCAAGGATAAACAGAATAAGTCCATGCTGGAGGAGTCATAATTGTGAAGGCACTGAGAAATCAGTTCTTAAGGTACCTGAAAGAGAGGAAAGTACCAAAGATAATGACCAAAATCTCAGACTATATTACTAAGAAGAAGTCAGTCAATCAATAAGCATTTATTAAAATACCCACTAAGCATCAGGAACTGTGCTGAGTGCAGGGGATACAAAGAAAGGCAAAAGATAGTCATTGCTATCAAGAATTCACAATCTAATTGGGGGGAGGTGGACAATATCCTAACAAGTACAAACTATATGTAGGATAAAAAGAAATAATCAGTAGATAAAAGTTATTAGAAGTAAGAGGAACTAGAAAAGCTTCCTGTGAAGTTTTAGTTGGGATTCCAAGGAAGTCAGGGAAGCAAAGAGGCAGAAATGAAGAAAGACCATTAAAGGCATGGGAGGGGTGAATGATGGGTGGTGGGGAGAGATGAAGAGGATAAACTAGGGAAAATGTCCAGAACTGAGAGATAGAGTATCTTATTCAATAGACAGCAAGGAGATCAGTGTCACTAGGGAACATGGAGGGGAAGAGGTAGAAGTGTAAGAAGTTTAATTGTAATAAAACATAGAAAAGATTGGAAAGGTAGAAGGAAGCTGGTTATAAAGGGCTTTGAATACTAAATAGAGGAATCGGAGGATGGTGGTGTCTTCAAAAGCAACAGAGAAGTGTAGAGGATTTTGCGGAACAAGACTTCAGTTTTGGACATGATGAGTTTAAGATGTGGCTGGGAAATCTGACTTATCATACACTACTCATGTATATTCATACTTTATCATTTCTATAAACCTGTTATGAGAATAATCTATATAAGCATAAAAAGAATCCTTGATGATGAGACTATTACATGGCAGCAGGCACGTTTTGGCAAAAGGTATTCCATAGCAGAATACATCCTTATGTTTTTCCAATTATATAATGGAATTTAAAATATATTATAAACACGAGTTTCCAATATATTTATCATTTATTAACTCTAAAAACAAATTTTATTTCATATAGAAAAATTCCACCTTAAAGGCTCTCTTCCAATAAAGGATCTCTCAAATCCATGTCAAAATTATGTAATATTCTTGAATAATATAACAACAAAAGCAACCTTTTTTGATAACCCCTCTGATCACTCATGTCAAGTAAGGCATGAAACAGGAGACTATAAGCTCCACTGGGATGAAGAATACACAGCATAGAGTCCAATTTAAATAGGAATGCTCTACAAATGATAAGGTTGCAGATATACTCCTATTTTCAGATTAAATTGTACTGGTTACACCAACCCCTAGAACACTGCAAAATATCCCAAAAGAAATGCATAGTCATTATTAAGAATTTGATCTAACTGTTCACACACACAAAAAAATAAAAGAGATAAAGAATGCTTTTTTTTTTCTAGATTATGATAAACAATTGTATGAAAGGATAACTCTAAAGGACATAAAAGTATATTTGTATATATGTATATGTATTTGTAGTGTTTAATAAATAGAAATATATGTATATATACATATATGTGTATATATATACACATATGTTTATATGCAGACATACATGCTTATCTTCCTCGGATAACATAAATGTACTATGTTACACCCAGAATTTAGCAGGAGAAGGAGAGCAGAGTAAACTCACTAGGAAACTTCAAAGTCCATTCAATGGTCCCAAGTTTCTCTCTGAAACAAAGGTCCAGAGCTAAGATGGTAAAGTAAAGGCAGGGATTATCCAGAGTTCTTCCAAATTGCTCTAAAAACAACATTAAAATAATGCCTCAAAATGAATTCTGAAATAGAAGAACCAATAAATGAGTGGGTTGAAATGATTTTCCAACCTGAGACAACTTAGAAAGTCTCTGAGATGAGAGTGGAGCATACTCCAGTGTAGCCTGTGCCAGTAAACCAGCAGCAAGTCTTGGGAGGCAACTGAATCAGCATTGGAGGCTTCTGGAGCTCTCAGCTCACATATGGTAAGAGGGTCAGACAACTGGTCAGAAGAAGATTACAGGGAACCATTTACTGGCACTGGGATCAAAACTATTGCATTGCCAATATGCAATTCCACGTTGCAGTCCCAGGGCAAGGAAGAGCACTTTTAGGGGATGCTGGACAAAGTCCCAGGATAGAAAAGAGTGTTTGTGATTATTCACAGACAGATCACAGGTCAGAAGATTCATGACAAAACCTCTCCTTAGATGATATCATCTTGGGAGAACTGAAAGCTAGCGGAACTTTGGAACTAGCTCTGAAAACATTGCCTTTCAAGAAATTATCAAGGAAAACTGCCCTGCTATCCTAAAGCCAGAAGGTAAAATAGAAATGGAAAGAATCCAATGTTTTCCTCCTGAAAGAGATCTCAAAATTATAATTGCCATAAATATTAATAGCCAAATATCAGAGCTCCCTGGGCAAGGAGAAAATATCTCAAGCAGTCAGAAAGAAACAATTCAAATATCATGTAGCCATAGTCAGGATAACATAACATTTACTAGGTTCTACATTAATGGATTAGATGGTTTGGAATAAAATATTCCAGTGGGCAAAGAAGCTAGTATTACAACCAGTAATCACCTATCCAACCAAACTAAGTAAAATTCCTCAGAGGAACAACATGAATGTTCAATGAAATAGAGGATATTCACATTCCCAATGAAAAAACCAGAGCTGAATAGAAAATTTAACATTCATATACAAGACTCAAAAGAAGCATGAAAAGGAAAACAAGAAACAGAAATCATAAGGTTCTCAATAAGGTCAAACTGTTTACATTCCTACATGGGAAAATGATATTTATAATTTCTAATAACAACAATTATTAGGGTAGTTAAAAAGAATATATAGAGAGGGCACAGATGTGAGTTCATTATGATGTGATGAAATCCAAAAAAAAAATAAAATAAAATTGAGGTGTGAGAAGGAGGAATACACTGGGAGAAGGGGGAACGGAAAGGTATAATGTGATAAACTATCTCACAGAAAGGAGGCAAAAAAGAACTTTTATGCTAGAGGAGAAAATGGGAATGATGGTGGAAAAAACTTGAATCTTATTCTCATCACAATTGACTCAAAGAGGCATTACCATATACACTCAGTTGGGGTATAGAAATGTATCTTATACCACAGAATGTGTGAGAAAGGATGGGGATAAAGGAAGGGCAGCAAATTGAAGGAGACATTGGTCAGAAGCAAAATACTTTTGAGGAGGGATAGGGTGAAAGGAGAGAGAGAGAAAGAGAAGGAGAAAGAGAGAGAAAGAGAGGGAGAGAGAGAGGAAAGAGAGAGAGAGAGAGAGAGAGAGAGAGAGAGAGAGAGAGAGAGAGAGAGAGAGTAGAATGGAGGGAAATACAGAGTTAGTAATTATAACTGTGAATGTGAATGGGATGAACTCACTCATAAAACGAAAGTGAATGGAATGAATCACATGATTTAAATGTAAAGCAATAAGCAAATACTACGAGCAAATTAGAAAAACATGGATTACCTGTCAGATCTATGGATCAAGGAAGAATTTATGACCAAACAAGAGAAAGAGATAATTACGGAATGTAATAAATAGAATTTTTTAATGGAAAATAAATGGATAATTTTGATTGCATTATTTTTAAAAATTTGAACAAAAATCTCAATAAACTCAAGATTAGAGGGAAAGTAGAAAACTAGGAAAACTTGTACAGCAAATTTCTCTGATATAAATATCATTTCTCAAATATTTAGGGAACTTAGTCAAAATTGTAAGAATACAGGTCATTCTTTAATTGTAAATGCTCAAAGATATGAATAGGTAATTTTCAGATGAAGAAATCAAAGTTATCGACAGTCACATCAAAAAATGCTCTAAATAGGGGTGGCTAGGTGGTGCAGTGGGTAAGAGTGCCAGCCCCTGAGTCAGGATGACCCGGGATCGGTTCCGGCTTCATTACTTAGCACCCACAGATAAAATAACTATCCATATAACCTTGAGCAAGTTACTTAACCCCAATTGCTTTAAAAATGCTCTAAATCACTACTGATTGGAAAAATGGAAATTAAAACAACTGACTAATATCACATAAAAGGAAAATGGCAAGTGTTGGAAGGGATGTGGAAAAATTGGGAAATTGGTGCAGTATTGGTGGAGTTGTAAACTGATTCAATTTTTTTGGAAAACAATATGGAACTATGCCCAAAGAGTTATAGAACTTTCCAAACCCATTGACCCAGAAATACCACTACTAAGTCTAATTCCCAAAGAGGACAAAAAGAAGGAAAAGGGTCCTATTTGTACAAAAATCTTTATCACAATTCTTTCAGTGGTGGCAAAGAATTTGAAGTTGATGGGATGTTCATCAAATGGGGAATGGCTGAAGAAGTTGTGGTATATGATTGTGATGGAATACTTTTGTTGTATAAGAAATGATGAACAAAATACTCTCAGAATAATCTGGAAAGACTTACATGAATTGATGCTGAGTGAAGTAAGCAGAACCAGGAGAACATTGTATACAGTAACAGCAACATTGTATTATGATCAACTGTGATTGACAGCTATTCTCAGCAACACAACGATCTACGATAATACTGAAAGACTTATGATGAAAATTGCTATATACCTCCAGAGAAAGAACTGATGGAGTTTAAATGCAAATCAAGGCATAATTATTTTTCTTGGGGTTTGTGTTTTTTTTAACAACAAGACTGATACAGAAAAATATTTTGCATGACTACATATGTATAAACTATAACTTATTGCTTGCCTTCTAAATGAGGGGGAGGAAGACAGGGAGGGGCAGAAAGAATTTGGAGCTCAAAATTTTTAAAAGTGAATATCAAAATTGTTTTTACATGTAATTGAAAAAATAGAATACTTTTTTTTTAAAAGCAAATAAAAAAGCAACAGTAGTTCATCTTTTTAATACCAGCATTTCTCAACATTGTTGTGTGTCTGCTGGTCATGGAACACTACCATTTTTCAAAAACCAGAATTGAGGTCAACCCAAGTGGCACTGGAGATGTGAATGTTACTGATGTGAGCAGACTGCAACACAGTACATACAAGCAATTATCCAGAAGTGGTGTAAAGGATATCAGTGAAGAATTAAAAAGGAGGAGATTAGGCCTTCAGGAAATTTCAAGGCTCCTTTAATGGCTCCACATCTTTCCCAGAAATTCATTTATTTATTTAATCAAGATTTATTAAGTTCCTACTGTTAGTTGTGGGTATATCAGCACAATGATAAATACAATACAATAAAATACTCTCTGATTTCCTAGATCTTACATTTCATTGGAATGAGTGGTCTACATATTCAATACCAATATTCTATGATTGTTACATAACAGTGAGGTATGTAACACTACAATCTGCAGAAGATTTAAAAAAATGAACTATCGAATAAGGGGCAATGGGTAGGTGCATGGTAGGTATGAGTAAACTATAAATATATGACGAATAAAACTTCAGAAAAGTATCAAGAGTAAAGAATGTCATCCGAGGAATGAATGAACAAAAAGGTGAACTGAGCACATGATGAGAGTAAGGGGATATCAGGTCCATGGACATCCTGACTGATCTACTGGTTCCTTTTCAATGTCAGGAGAAAGCAAGATAGGCACTTTATCCATTTAGTGGTTTGAATATAGAACACTAGCAGGCAGACATGAACAGAAGTCTCACAAAATATTCAGTCATGGATGAATTGTAATTTTCATTGTGGGAGAAAATTTCCAAATTAATGAGATCACAGATTCATTTAAGTATTTATGGGGCCACTATATGGTCCAGTGGGTAGAGCACTGAACCTGGAGAGACGTAAGTTTAAATCCTGCCCCATATACTTACTAGCCATATGACCCTGGACAAGTTACATAACCTCTGTCAAGCTTTAGTTTTCTCATTTATAAAATGGGTATAATAATAGCACCCATCTTCTAGGATTATTGGGAGGATAAAATGAGGTTAATATTTATAAATAATGTTTCAAAACTTAAAACTATAGATAAATTCTAGTCATTATTATATGTTTTTATTTCAGTGGAAGATGATAATATTTATAGATAAAATATGTATATTTTAGTAGTGGATTTCTGGAAAGAATAAAGGAGTTATTGTAATGCTCAAAATTTCAGGCTGGACAAGTGGTAAAAAAAAGTTTTGATAAATCAGGGCCCCTGAGTATCCTGCAAATCACATCAGGCCCATGTGTGACACCTGCTGAATTGATTGCTTTTTTCCTGTAACATGCTGGTTTGCTGGCTTATTGAATATATCCCTCACAAACTACATTTCCAAGAATTTCCCTCAAGGTGGATGATATCCTGAGAAGAGTGTGGACATTTATGAATATGTCTAAAGAGTTAGTTTATTACTGTAATTATTTTCAGTAGTGGAAAGTGGTTCTACGTTATTACCCAAGTGAGAGTTATTATTGTCTTTTCCTTCTGATAATTGCATTCGTGGTATTTATTTCAGTTTTCTAAAGACCCTTTTAAGTCTATTTGAGCATTTAAGGTTTCTTTTGTGTTTATTTCTGATTAATTTAATTCTAATTAAAATAATGGATTTGTAGGCTTGAAAATAAAATCATTTTTAAAAATCTGAGAACATATTTAGCCTGACAACAGAGGAGGGCCCTTCAACAACTTTTAAATCCAATCCTGAAATTCAGACCTTGATGCTATTCTTATTTCCCCCTAAGAAAGGATTTTAAATGACTTGATATGTTTTAAATTTCATAATATAAAAGCTTTCCCAACTTAAGCACCTCTAAATGTTTGTGATAAACAGGCATATTGGAAATCACAGGTAGTAGGAATTTTGCTTTTTGCATAAATAAGAGGCAATTGACAAACTTGAAACATTTCCAGTCTCTCTTCACCCTGCCTCCCAATCCTAATTTGTGATTGTTAACTTCTATCTGGATCAAATGCACTTGATGCTGGTGACAGACTGAACACAAGAAAGGATTGAAGTACATCAACATTCTCTTCAGGGCCCATGTATGCGAGTGAATTCTCTGTTGGTGATCAATGGGTGGAACTAATGAAGATGATTCACAAGCTTTATTCAGCGGTTTGGGGGTGGCAGTAATTCATTCTGCCACTATTAAGTTCATCAAGCAGAGTCAGTGCCTTCTGGTTATGTGGGAAATGACATTTCAGTGGCAAATCAGAAGCCATCAACCATCATTTATAGGAAGCTACCATATTTGGAAAGGGTTCTTTGGAAATTTTTCTTCATTACTATGCAAATAATATAGAATATAATTGTGTCTGCACAGAGTTGACCATATCAATAGCCCTTCCCAACTCAAAAGTTTTCAATGGCTACTTGTTGCCCCCAGATAAAATAAAAAAAAATTTCATTTTGGCATTTAATGCCTTAATAATGTGGCTCCTATCTATCTACCTTTCTAGCCTTATTTTATACTGCTGTTGCTATACACTGTCTATATACTACTAGCTGCTCTAGCCTCTTAGACTAGACAGATAATTATTTTCCATACATGAGAATTTATTTCCTGCCTCCAGGACTTTTCATAGATGGTTCCCTATGTTCAGCAAGCACACCCCCTTTATGTTTGCTTCTTGGAATTTCTAGCTACCTTTAAGATACCTTCAAGAGTCAATTCTTAGATCAGGTCTTTATTTATCCCCCAATAGGTAAAACTTTTCCATACTTGCAATGACTATTATTTTGTTTAATCATTTGCTCCTGATATATGGTAAGAAAAAGAGAACATTTCTTTCCAACACTTCAGGGGCATATTCCCCATAATCATACTGGTCTTACATTAGTCTCTGGGGAGAGTGGGCTCAGGCTTAGCATAGTTTCTACATGTCATTGGTTTCATCAGATTCATGTTCAAAGCAGTATTCCTGATTCCTGATTCCTCCTCTCATTTCAGCTACCTTTGGGTCAAGTTTCAAAGTTTACTATTACTTGATTGTTGGGACATCAAGGCTGGGAGGTCTGCAAAACCCAACTCAGACTCCCAGATTCCCAGATTCCGAAAGGCTTATTCTTCTGACTTTTTGAAACTCACAAAGTTATAATCTCCAGATCAGTCTTTTATTTTATTTATTTTAATTTATTTTTTGCCTTAAATGAAAAAACAAATGTGAGGCAGGCAAAGAACTGAGGCCAATATGCCTGAGGTCATAAATTCATCTAAGAAGGAAAGGGCAAAAGGCTTCTCCTCCTATAGTACTGTCTCTTATCAAATGTCCTCAGGAAACCAGACAAACCAAGAGCAGAGTTCCAACCAAGAGGGAGACTGAGACCAACTAAAGCTTTTTGAAGGAGCCTCTATTGCAGACAAGAGGCTGTCATTCACCAAATGTTTAACAATATAAACCAATTATTGAATGATTATTATTTTCTAAAGTTTCTCCAAGGCACTTTTATACTTCATGACATAATGAATCCCAGAGATAGCCTCCACAACTCCAGAATAATATCATCTGAGCACACTGATGCATTCTGTGGAGCAGAATAAGAACTGGACTTAATGGCTAGTACCCCATTACATTCACTAGATATTTTTTGAATAATGGATAAACAAATGAATAAATGCAAAATGGGGGTTTGCTAACATGACATTTCTACATGAGGGATGGTAGGGAGCTGCTTCTTGGAGAAGTATGATGATATACAAGTAAAGTACCTGAGAGACATAAACTGGGGAGCATGTGTAGACATTCTGTAAGTGGTTGGTTTGATTAACTCTGTGACTGATTGGTTATGGAGGTGTTTAAAAAGGCTTGCCACTTTCATCTACAGTCTCTTGGCATCAGCATTATTGGAGAATTTGATAACTAGTGAAGGGCAAGAAGCCTCTGAGGGCTCCTAGATGTCCTGCTATTCCAAAGCCTAGGTTTCACAGACAGCACAGCATTGATGCCCTGAGGAGATAGGAATGACCTTTTGGGAGTGACCTTCAGTGGTAGCTGAGGTATAGGTTTGCCTAGCAGTTAGGCTGAATTTGAATGTGAACTTGGTGGAAACAATGCTATATGAGAAATGAACTAACTTTTGTTCTGAATCTCTCCTGTCCTACTCCAATCCAGAATGAGATCCTGAAGTATGAAGTAAATTTTTCTATGTTTGTTATTGCTGTAACTTTGAAATAAATATCACTTAGTAAAATATAGTCTGATTTTAAGTGGTTAAATAGGATCGGGGTGCTAGTCATTAATTCCCTAATAAATGGGGAACACATATATGGGGGCTCAAACCAAGGCAGAAAAAAAACCTAACAACTCCACCCTGAAGACCTGAGAAACCTGAGGAGAAAATGTAAAAGGAATAATCCTGAATGAATATTTTAAATGATCGTTGTGAAGATTAGACTCAGGAAAACAAAATTAACACTTTATTTAAGAAGTACTGGGGCGGCTGGGTGGCACAGTGAATAGAGCACCGGCCCTGGAGTCAGGAGGACCTGAGTTCAAATCTGGTCTCAGACATTTAACACTTATTAGCCATGTGACCTTGGGCAAGTCACTTGACCCCGATTGCCTTGCCTTCTCTTCAAAAAGCAAAAAGAAACAAAAAGTAGTATGTTTCCCTATGTGTACAGCACTTGGAATATGCATTTTTTTCTGTTCTCAAAAGTACATCCATAATCCAGTTTGTACTCATCCAACCCCCTTCCCAACTCCCCCCACCCCAAGTACTTAGGTAATAACACAGAAAGAATAACCATCTGCTTGCTAATGATGAAAGCCTTGCAAACGTATGGATTCAATCTAGAAAAATGAACAGCTATAATGGCAACTGCCTTAGCATAAGACTGGCAACTTCCTTAAATGATTTTTTAATTAAGACTATCTTATATTCGCATAGCCCTTTTCCATTGCCTTATCTCATTAAATCCACATAATAGTCCTGTGAAGTAGGCAGGGCAGATATCAGCTAACTCTGATTTTTTGGTTGAGTTATCTGAGACTGAGAGATAAAAAGTCACATAGATCGTGTAACTGGCACAGAGCCAACCAGAAACCATGTGCTCTAGGCTTGTTCTTCCTTAGCTGTATTCTGCTCCTTTTCCGGGGAGTTCTTGTTTTTAGAACACATACTCTATTTTTGTTTTTGCTATTGTTGTTGTTGTTAACTAGAGGTATTTCAAAAGAACTCAGTCACAATAGAGAATTTATTCATAGCCATAACTTATGAGTTATGTATATATTCAACATTTATATACTCAGCATTGACTTAGTCCATATTTGAATTGAATAAAGCTTATGTGCCTTTTCATAATCTTGATTATTGTTGTTGTGGTTGTTCAGCTATTCAGTTGTCTCCTACTTTTCATGACCCTGTATGGGGTTTTCTTGGCTAAGTTACTGGAGTGGCTTGCCATTTTCCCAAATGACTTGTCCAGGATCATACAGCTAGTGAGTGTCTGATTTGAACCCAGGTCTGCCTGACTCCAGGCCCAGCACTCTCTTCATTGAATCCCCTAGCTGCCTCATCATCTTGGTTATGCATTCCCATTTGTCATTATTCCTTAAGTATTCCCTTATCTTTTGATGGAAGAGAAGGGGAATAAGTCAAGGATGTTTCTTTTTCATAGATTCAGTCAGTCAAGAAGTATTTATTAAGCATTTACTATAGTAATACAGGCACCAGGCTGAGTGTTGGGACACAAAGAAAGGGAAAAACATTGTCCCTTTGTCCAAAGGTAAATGACATTGAAACTATCTATGGCATCAATATTTTAAAAAATCCCATACTTCTATGCTGGTATTAGAACCTGATTGTGTAGTGGTATTTCTTTTCATTTCTCATTTCCTTTGTGTTGTGACATTTCCTCTTTTCTAAAATATAAACAAGATTTTAAACCGATAGGGTTTGGGGATGCTTTTTTTCCCTAGTTGTGACCAAATATATATATATATATATTTTTTTTTTTTTTTGCATCACGTAACCTATTTCCAAATCAAATCATTAAAAACATAAATATGTTGCTGAAAAATTACTTTCAGAAAAAAAGGCTTTTTAAAAGGTGAACGGAGTTTTGCTTGGAAATGCTTTGAAATCTCCCTCAGTTTTTCTATTTAGGAGTAAAAAAAAAAAAGCCGTAACACCACACAATCTGAATGAAGTTGCCAGATCAGTTTAATGTAAATTGGGGGTAAATCATTGACAAATAAATTAAATAGGCATGATCTGAATATTGAGCTTTGGCAGGCATTACAGTCTATTGTAGCCAAGCCAGATTCCTTTCCCTGTACAAAAATGTTATGTTGTTCTTGTTAAGCAGTCATCCATCTAAGTGACTTCAAGGCCCTTAAGACCCGAATAGTCTCAGCTCATCTATCAGCCTCATGCATTCAGTCAGATACACTACAATAGGAAAAGAGTATGGCAGCAGAAAACACAGCATTCACTAACATATATTTAACAATTATTTGTTAATTGCCCACTATGTTGTGCTAAGCAACAGGGAAAAAACGAGCCTAGGTAAGTCACTATTACCTTCTCCCCTAGAGTTTACAGTTTACTACAGGAAATGGAAAGCTAAAATGGATACCTGTGATAAATAATATTACATGTTAAGAACATCAGGGTGTTAAAAATCTAAATGCTCAACAGAGATGCACTTGAGTTGCAGATTGACATATAAGTATATGCATGTGTATGTATATAAGCATCTATGTATATGTTTACATAAAATTTACATATATAGGTATATATGGCAGATTTATACATAAATGTGTCTGCAGTTACATATATTAACACACTGAAATAGATGACATCTATGTCAATTTTATCCTAATTAATAAAGCTTCTTGATATAATTGACACCTAAATATGGAATATAGGACTTTTATGGAAAAGGAAAATAAATACAAGTTAAAAAGTGAAATTTTCAATTTTATTTTTGGTCCATTTCTTAAACTACTGGGTGATTTCACTTGAATCCCATTCATTTTACAGTTTTCTTTTTTCCTTTTTTTAAAAAAAATTTAATTAGGGAAAGAAATTTAATAAATGTTTATTGAAAGAATGAGAATGTAAGTTTAATATTTTTGATAGCCATTTTTTGTTTTTTTCTTATATTTTATTTTTCCCCCAAAATTTTATTTTAGACTCAAACACCAGAACACAAATAGAGAATAGAGAAAAGAAACAAAAATATATCATAAACTTAAATATTGGAACTTAAATACAAGGTTAAAAGGGGGGGCATGTCATGTGCATAGCAGAACATGAGAGGATTCAAAATAAGTAACAAAAATTTTTCACTTCAAGAAAGTCTATATAATACTCATTGTGTTGAGAATTGTCCATCTTTTCCTTGCTTCCTTGTGAGTTTTCTTTTGTTCTCTGCTGTGTACTTTTTTACTTTGTTCTTTTTTTTTCCATCCCCACCCCCATCCCCAGAAAGCTACAATAAAGTTTAGATGTTTCTCCATAGCTATAGATACATATGTATATACATACATAGAGACATAATTTCTAAGCCTATTCTACTCTTGATCTTTGTTTTTATGTATTCATATCTCTTGTTTCCTATCCCTCCTGCCTCCTCTACTTTACTTTTACCCACTACCTTGCCTCCTACCTTGCCTATCCACTTCCAAGTATCTCTCCCCTATCCTCCCATTTCCGTGAATCTAAAAACCGTTCCATACCCCTATTTATCTATTCCCTCACCCTCCCCTCTAAAGATCCCTCTCTTGTCCTCCCCCTCTCCCTATGCCCCTACCATTTTATTTCTTCTGAATTTAGAAGACTTCTATACTCTTCTAAATACACATACACACACACACACACACATGCAAAGATAGATAGATAGATAGATAGATAGATAGATAGATAGATAGATAGATAGATGGATGGATGGATGGATGGATGGATGGATGGATAGATAGATAGACAGATAGACAGATAGGCAGATAAACTTCTGTCATACCCATATCTGATGAAAGCAGGTACCAGACCTACCAGCCCTGCTCCTGAATCTAATTCCTGTGTATAAATTCTTCCTCTTGCACCTCTTTTATATAAAATCATTACTCTTTTTAGTTGTTCCTAAATTGTTTTGCTTTTTAAATTAATATCATGCTCAGGTTTTCCCCAATCTTTCTTATGAACTACCCAATTATGAATAAGAATTTTAGACATAAATTTTACATGATACATATATACAAAGTAAACAGTCTGTCTTTATGGATTCCTTATAATCAGTCTTTATTATGTACCTTATATTTATATTAGTTCCTGTTTGTCAAATTGTTTATTAAGTTCAGGAATTTTTCAACAAAGTCTTGAAAATCTGAGAATTTATCAAATATTCATTTTTTTAAATTCAAGAAAATAGTTAAATTTGAAGGGTATAGCCAGAGCCTCAGTTATTTTGTTCTTTGATATGTTATGATCCAAGACCTGTGGTCCTTTAATGTCTCTACTGCTAGATCTTGGGTAATTATAATTGTGGCACCATCATATTAAAATTGTTTTAATCTTGATGCTTTTAATAGTTTTTTTTTTCCTTGAGCTGGGGATTTCAGAATTTGACTATGATATTTCTCTGAGTTTTCTTCATAAGATCTCTTTTAAGTGGAGATCAATAGATTTTTCTATGTCCACTTTCCCCCCTTGTTCTAATGCTTCAGGGCAATTTTCTTTAATTATTTGTTGTATTAGTGTATCAAGATTCTTTTTTTAAAAAAACTTTGTTAGCACAATAATTTTTATATTTTTCTCTTCTTAATCTATTCTCCAAATCTGTTGTTTTTCTTATAAGATGCTTAATTCCTCTTCTATTTTTCATTATTAATATTTTGTTTAATCATTTCTTGATCTCTTATAATTTCACTGGCTTCACTTTACCCTATTCTAATTTTCAAGGTGTCCTCTTTTTCCTTGAGATTCTGGATCTCCTTTTCTAGTTGGTTGACTTTTCTTTCATACCTTTCTTGCTTTTCTTGGATTATTCTTATTTTCTTTTTTTAGTATTTCCTCCATCTCTTCATTTGGTTTTTAAAGTCTTTTTTAAGGTCTTCTATAAATTCTTTTTGGACAGGTGACCATTTGACATTACTCTTTGGGGGTTTCTTTACTTCAATTTCCTCCTCTGAAGATGAATCCCACATATCTCTATTCCCATAATATGTTTCTATAGTTGTATTTTGTACTCACCTCTAGCCTGGGGGTATGGGAAATGTGCCTCTTACCCCAGATCTTCAATTCTCCCCTCTAGTCTGGAGCCTCCAACCTCCTGTAAATGTCCAAGCCAGAGGCTTTCTGCCCCACTGCTTTTGCACTCACTGGGCACTTGCTGGTTCCTTTTTGTATGCTGCCCTTTGCAGCACAGCTGGGTCTGGCATTCCTGGTCAACAGATATTCCCTTGATCTTCCTGGGCTCAAACTCCCAACTCCCCTCACTATTTCCGGTGACTGGGACTGAGGCAGCCTCTCAAACCAACTAGCCCCAGGTCTTGCCATTTGTTGTTTAAAAGGCCTGTGACTTGTTGTTAAAACAGAACCTATCCTAGAAATGTTTACTCTTCACAGAGACCAATCTTGTCCTGGGATTTTTCTTCTGATCTTCTAAATTCTCCCAGGAGGACCCCAGTTATGTGGCTGTTCTTATTTATCTCCATCCGCACTTTCTTCACCCTAAGGTGAAGGTACTATTTTAACTCTTCTGTGGGGGGAAATCTTGAAGAGTTTGGGATTTTCTGACCTACTCTGCCATCTTCCCAGAATCCTCTCCTCATTTTACAGTTTTCTACTCCACAAAATGCAATAATTTCTTTAAATCATTCCTGCAAAGAAATGTTATCAGAATACTATAAAAATGGTTACTTGAATATCCATTCCCAAGGGAATTGTTAAGCCAGTTCTTTCCTGTGCTTATGGCTCTCAGCTAAGAGGCTCTTCAATGTTTCAGGAGTTTGATGCAATAAGGATAGAGTCATCACTATGCCATCTATATACAGAAACATCTAGAAGAAGGATCTTACCATTTTTAGGGAATTACTCTTTGACTTGGAAACTATGCTGGATCTCCTCCATGATCTTTTCTATCTCCAACCCCTGCATTAAAAAAAAAATCAAGATTGAAACACCTAAACATAAGTAAGCGAAGTGTCACATTGTCCAAGTTAGAATATATATGTATATATATACACATATGCAAATATATTTCTTGTATATCAAATATATTATTAATTATAGATATAAATATAAGAAACATTTATTTTATATGTGCACACATATACATACACATACATATATTCATTTCTACCTCTATTTTCTCAAATACTTCATAGAGAGGTAAGAACCTTGAGCTACAGATTGACACATCTCCTTTTATACATATGTTTTACATGCATATATATGTGATTTACAGGTAGACATGTATATTATTCAGACTGATATAGATACATACATATCCATTTTAATATATCCAGATTGATATATGTATATACATGTATTCACATAAATATAATAGTATATGTTGGTCTAGGTTGATATATCTTACTTGTATTCATGCACACACATATGTATACACATATACATGTAAATGTCAGTTGGTACCTCAAGATCCCCACTTCTCTGATGAACAGAAATGTAAGTGAAAATGGTTGATGAACATACATTTTCCTATCCTGTGGTTTGCCTAATATGAATGATTAGATGGTCTTCAAACAATGCATATTGTTATCTTTCAATGCATACAATATAATTTTGATGTGAATAAATCATTCCAATTCTCCAAACTATATTATTGAGTTGGTTGGAATAAATATAAAGTTCATTCAGTCATATATATGTTGGACATTGATTGCAAATAGACAAAGAATTGAGCCTAAAAGTGGAGGAGAGTGGGTTGGATTGCTTCAGAAAAACTGTAAGATTCTTTTAATAATCCAACACTTCTCCAAGAGATAAAGGGCTGTTTTGAATACTAATCTTCCTCTGGGGTTGCTACATGTCAATCAGACATGGAGCACTGTATTCTCCAAAGAACTAAAAAACAAGTACTACTCAGAGGGAAATGGAAAGGTGTATGGTGGGTGTGATTAGATTGTAACTTAATATAAACAGGAAATTATGAAAAAGTAGGGTAGAGTGTTGTCAAAGAAATGTAGGAGCAAAAACGATGGGTTGGTTATGTGGCTAGGATGAGTGATAATGAATGGACAATCTATGTGGTCCATTAGTATACTCAAAATGTCAAGAAAAAATAAGGTAAGGAAGACCTCTAGCACATTACGATCAATCCCTTAGTTATACTAACGGGAGGACATAGATAGTACATAGGCTATCCAGGCAAGGATGGGTTGCAATCCACATCTGTGGTTCAATATCCGCATTGATGTGGTTATAGATTAATTTGAGAACTAAATATATAAGATCTAATATAAAACAACCTTAATGTAAAGCAATTCATGTGATTTTATATCTATATCTATCTACATATATATGTTTGTGTGTGTATATGTGTGTGTGACATAATAATACCAAAACAATAGCTCCAAAAGAGAGAAGTGAAAAAAAAACAAAACATGTATTTAGACACTATATAGACAAAAAAAAAATCATTGAAATGATTTTTTTTAGGTGATACACAGGGTAACCTCTTCAATTAATTGCCTTTTTATATCAGTCATTATCAAATTTCTTTCCATTCCATACCTAAATTTGAAACCTAATTTTGTAAAAAAGGAAAATAAAACACTTGGATAAAAATAACAAATATAGTAATCACATCTAACAATACATACATATAGCATTCTACCCATGTAGTATCCTGAATCTCTGCCAAGAAGATTAAGGTAATCAAAGTATTTTCCTTTTATTTATTTTCCTTGGACCTAGATTATTACTCAGAATTCAGCTTTTGTTTAGGGTTATTTTAATTATGTTAATGTAGTTACTATGTATTTTGTTCTAGTATAAATTAATTGTGCATCAATGCATATATCTATCTCTATCTCTATATCTATCTCTCCATGTTTCTTGGGATTCCTCATATGCAAAACTTTTTACTGCACAATAAAATGCCATTGTATTAATACATTACATTAATATACAGTTTGTTCAGCTATTTCACCGTCAATGGGACTTAACATTTTTAGTTCTTTGTCACAAGTATGCTCCAATGAATATTTTAGTACATATTGGCACTTTCTGTCTTTGAGTTCTTTAGCATATATATCCAAGAGTAGGATTGTGGAGTTAAAAGAAAAGAATATTTTAGTCATTTTTCTCCCATAATTCCAGATTTTTTTCCAGAAATGTTGGAATAATTTAAATTACCACTAACTATACATTGGTATATCTGGTTTCCAAAAGCCCTTCCAACAGTACTGATTAGCACTTTTTGTCATCTTCAACAAAAATGAGATGAAAACTTAGAATTCTTTAGTTTTCATTTCTCTAATTAGCATTTATAATGAACGTGATTTCTAATGATCATTAATAAGTTGCCACTATGAGGAATGTTTCATGTGTGTTTGCATGTGTGTTTGTGTATGTGTGTGTCCAATTGACTTGCATTTTGGATATCAGACTTTTAGTCAAGGCCAGGCAAGGCCTGTCAATAAACATTTGTTAAGTGTTTAATAAATGCCAGGTACTATGATAAGTGCTGGAAATAGATATACAAGTCAAAAAGAAAAGTCTCTGCCAGAAGGTAGTTAACATTCTAATGGGCAAACGCAGCACATAAAGTGGACTTTAAAAATTAGGGGAGGAACAAAGGGAAACAAAGTTACCTACTCTGGAGGAATGTTAAATAAAGTCTTATAGAGAATCAGAAGAGCAATCTGAAGAGGAATGAGAAAATTGGTTGGCCTAGGATTCCTTCCTAAAATGGAGAGTTTTGAGAGAATTGGTCAATCAGAAAGAGAGGCTGCGGGGGAGAGAAGGGGAGGATTGGGGAAGGGTATTTCCAATGTGAGAAATAGACAAAAGGTAGAGTGGGCTTCCATTTAAGAAGTTTTCTATGGCATGGGAGAGGAGGTCCTATAGAGAAGAGTTAGTGTTGTAGGAAGAAGATGAATGGAAACAATATTTTTTAAACTGATTTTTCATGCTAATTTTTTTTTCTCCCACTAGACTTTTCCTGGGAAGTTAGGTGGCCACTGGATAGAGTGCTGGCCCTGGAGTCAGGAAGACTCATCTTCCTGAGTTCAAATCCAACTTCAGATACTAGCTGTGTGACCACTGACAAGTCACTTAAATTGATTTGCCTGCATTTCCTCATCTGCGAAATGAACTGGACAAGGAAATAGCAAATCACTTCAGTAATCTCTGTCAAGAAAACCTCAAATGGGGTCACTAAGAAATGAAAATTACTGAAATACTGGTCCTGCTCTTATTCTCTTTAAGCTAATTTTGTTTGTGCCTTTGAATTTCATATAATCAAAATGGTCTATTTAGCCTTTTATGATTACTTTTACCCCTTGTTTTATTGAAAATCTTTAACAAGGAAAGATGCTTCATTCTATTCTCTTACTTCATTTTATCAGGATATGGTCTTTTATATCTAGATTTCATATCTATTTAGGGCTTATGGTGGTATATTGTATAAGAATTTTCTAAAACTATTTTTCAGTTTTCTTCGACATTCTTGTAATTTGTGCTGTTGGCCTTATGAAACACTGGACTCAATATTTCATCTAGTGACTTTTTTCCTTTTTCTTGCTTTTATTTTCTCACAGCAAAGAGTTCAATGATTTCAAATTTGAGGTTTAGTAATTTAAAGTTTCTTTTATTCTTATTTTACTCATTATTTCCTTTAAGTACATATAGGCATTTTGTTCTTACAAATGAATTTTATTATTATTATTTTTAATAACTTTTCTTTAACTTAGGTGACAAAATTATTTATATTACACTGGCACAGTCTGGCTATGAGCACTGAATATTTCTCTAATTACTTGTTTGGCTTTATTTTTGTGGATTATTTTAATTTGCCTTTATATAAAATCTTGTACATGTCTTTAAAATTTAAAGATTTAAAAATTAGGGAAATGAGATTTAAAAATTAGGGAAGGCAAAAAAGGGGAAACAAAGTTACCTACTCTGGAGGTATGTTAAATAAAGTCCTATAGAGAGTCAGAAGAACAATCTGAAGAGGAATGAGAAAATTGGTTGGCCTAGGACTCCTCCTTAAAATGGAGAGTTTTGAGAGAATTGGCCAATCAGAAAGTATTATTTTAAATAAAGTCAAATCTAAGCAATGGGAGAAATATTAATTGTTTATGAGTAGGCTGAACCAATATAATAAAAACAGAATCTCTCCCTAAATTAATTAACTTATTTGGTTTATTGTATAAATTTTGCCAATAATCAGAATGAAATTGGTTGTGATATTATTTCCTCATGTTTTTTTTTTTGGCTAGAATACTAAAGAAAGGCTCCTTATTTTTTGTAGGTTAATTTTTTTAATTTAATATTTTATTTTTTCATAATTACATGCAATTTTTTAACATTTGTTATTTAAAATTTTTGAGGTTCAACTTCTTTCATTACCTTCCTCTCCTTCTCCACCCCATTGAGAAGGCAGCAATCCGATATAGATTACACATGTGTAGTCATGCAAAATATTTCCATGTTATATATGTTGTGAAAGAAAATAGAAAAAAACCCAAGAAAAATAAAGAAATCAAATAAAAAGTATGCATCTATCTGTATTCAGACTGCACTAGTTATTTCTCTCAAGATACATAGCATTTTTCAACATAAATTCTTCAGAATTGTCTTAGATCATTGTATTGCTAAGAATAGCTGTCATTCGCAGTTGATCATCGTATAATACTACTGTTACTGTATACAGTGTCCTCCAGATTCTGCTCATTTCACTTAGCATCTGTTCACATAAGTCTTTCCAGGTTTTTTTTTTTTTTATAGCATTCTGCTCATTCTTATAACCCAATAGTATCCTATTACAATCATATACTATGGTTTGTTCAATCATTCCCTCAATTTTCAATTCTTTACCATCACTGAGACCGGCTATTAATATTTATGTGAACATAGGTCTTTTTCCTTTTTAGTTTTTATCTCTTTGGGATACAGACCTACTATTGGTATTGCTGGATCAAAAGGTATGAATAATTTTAAAGCTGATTGGGCATAGTTCCACATATTCTCCAGAATTGTTGGATCAATTTACAACACCAGCAGTGCATTAGTGTTCCAGTTTTTCTGTATTCCTTCCAGCATTTGTCATTTTCCTTTTCTCTCATGTTAGTCATTCCAACAGATGTGAAGTGGTAATTCAAAGTTATTCTAATTTGCATTTCTCTAATAGATAGTTATTTAGAGCATTTTTCCAACTGATAGTTGAGAACTGTGATTTCTTTTTCTGAAAACTATATATCAATTGGGGAATTTTTTTATAAATTTCGTTTAATTCCATATATATTTTAGAAATGAGGCCTTTATCAAGAAACTCATTGTAAAAAGATTTTCTTGTTTGCCTTCTAATTTTGACAGCAGTTGTTTGTGCAATTTTTAAAAAATTTCATGTAATCAACATCATCCATTTTATTTCCTGTGATCCTCTCTGTCTCTTGCTTGGTCATAAACTATTCCCTCATCCATAGATCTGGCAGGTACATTTTTTTTCCGATGCTCCCATAATTTGCTTATGATGTCACCCTTTATATGCAAGGCCTATATCCATTTTGTGGTTATTTTGGGATATAGTATGAGTTATTTTTGTGATTACCAGTTGGTAATATAGTTTGAAATCTAGTACTGCTAGACTGCCTTCTATCAGATATAAGTTCTTGGTAATTTAATCATTTTATTAATAAGGTCAGCACATTTAATCATAAAAGGATGGTCAATGGGCCTTCTCTCTTTGACCCCTGCTAGTACAGTTTTACTCTCTATTACCTCCCATAACTCATTTCACTTTTCCTTTAGGTATTTGGATGCTATACCATTTGATGCATATATATTTAGAATTTATATTACTCATTACCTATGGCACCTTTCAAGAAAATGCAACTTACCTGATTATCTCTTTTAATTAAGTTAATTTTTGCTTTTACTTTATCTGAGATCATAGTTGCTGCTGCTGCCTTTTTTACTTCAGCTTAAGCATAGTTGTTTTTGCTGTAGCTCCTTATTTTAACTATATGTATTTCTTTCTGCTTTAAGTAAGTTTCTTATAAACAACGTATTTTTGGATTTTATTTTCTAGTCCATTCTACTGTCCACTTCATCCCATTCACATTTACAGTTACGAATATCAATTCTGGATTTCCCTCTTCCATTGTATTTTCTTCTGTTTAATCTCTCTCTGTCTCTCTCTGTCTCAGGCTCTGTCTCTCTCTCTCTGTCTCAACACTGTCCTTCCTCAAAAGACTTTTGCTTCTGACCAATTCTAAGCTTGATCTACCCTCCCTTTTGTCACTACCTCCTTTTTTAAAAATCACCTTTGTTTTCTACTTCTGTGTTGGGTATTTAAATACCTGAGTTTTTATATTTATTCTTCCCTCTCTGAAGCAGTTCAGGTTGAGAGTGTGATTCAAGAATTGCCCACCTGTCTCCATTTTCCCCTCTACTGTGAAAGCTCTTCCTTGTGTGCTTTTTAAAAAATGTTAAATAGTTTTCCCCATTCTTTCTCTCCATTCACCCCCCTTTCCCCAGTGCATCCTTCTTTCTCTCCTCTTGTTTTTTTTTTTTTTTTGGAGATCATGCCAACATAATAATCTTGCACTGATTCTCTCACTTAATGTAAACTCCTTCCAATTCCCTAATTAAAAAAAAGTTCTTAGGAATTACACGTATCATCTTCCCATATGGCGATGTAAATAGTTTAACCTTATTAAATTCCTTCTGATTTCTTCCACGTTAGTCTTTTTGTGCTTCTTCTGAGCCTTGTTTTTGATGGTGAGATTTTCTTTTTAACTCTGGTCTTTTCATTGAGAATGCTTAAAAGTTCTCTATTTCATTGAATGTTATTTTTCCCCTTGAAGGATTATATTTAATTATTGTGGATAAGTTATTCCTTGCTGTAATCCAAACTCCTTTAACTACCAGAACACCATATTCCAAAATCTCCATTCTTTATTTGTTAGCTCCCAAATTTTGGGTTATCTGGACTGTGGCTCTAAATTATTTGAATGGCATCTTTCTGGCTGTTTTCATTATCTTCTCCTTGACCTGAAAACTCTGGAATATCAATATAATTTTCATTTTGTGATCTTTTTCAGGAAGTGACCAGTGTATTTTTTCAATTTCTATTTTGCCATTTGGTTAGAAAATATTGGGATGTTTCCCCTCATAATTTCATGAAAGGTGATGTCTAGGACCTTTTTTTGCATCATGGTTTTCAGGGAGTCCAATAATTCTTAAATTATCTCCTTTCAATCTATTTTATAGGTCAGTTGCTTTTTTAATAAGATCTTTCACATTTTCTTCTTTTATCATTCTTTTGACTTTTTTTATTTCTTGGTGTCTCATGGAGTCATTAGCTTCCACTCACCTGATGCTAATTTTTAAGGATTTAAGGATGCTAATTTTTCTTTAGTGAACTTTTTTAGCTTTTTCATTTCACCTATTTTTTTCTTTTTAGTTTTCAATATTCATTTCCACAAGATTTTAAGTTCCAAATTTTCTTTCCATCTCTTCCCTACCCCCATCCTGAGATGGCATGCATTATGATTGCCCCTTCCCCAGTCTGTCCTCCCTTCTTTCACCCCCACCCCTTTTATCCTCTTCTCCCTTACTTTCTTGTAGGGCAAAATATATCTATATACCCCATTGCTTGTATATCTTATTTTCCAGTCGCATGTAAAAACACTTTTCAACATTTATTTTTAAAACTTAATCCCAAATTCTCTCCCTTCTTCCCTCCCCACCCACCCTCAATGAGAAGTCAAGCAATTCAATTTAGGTTGTACATGTGTAATTATGCAAAACACTTCCATAATAGTCATGTTGTGAAAGAATGACTATATTTCCCTCCATCTTATCCTGCCCCCCCCCATTTATTCTATTTTCTCCTTTGACCCTGTTCCTTCTCAAAAGCATTTACTTCTAACTACTTCCTCCCTCAATCTGTCCTCCCTTCCATCATCCTTCCCCCTCTTATTCCCTTCCCCCTTACTTTCCCATAGGGTAAGACACCGAATTGAATGTGTATGTTATTACCTCCTTAAGCCAAATCTAATGAGAATAAGGTTCACTCATTCTGTCTCACCTCCCCCTTCTTCCCCCCAACTGTGAAACCTTTCTCTTGCCTCTTTTATGTGAGATAATTTATCCCATTCTATCTCTCCCTTTCTCCTTCTCCCAATATATTCTTCCCTCACTCCTTAATTTTGTTTTTTAGATATCATCCCTTCATATTCTAGTCTCCCTGTGCCCAATCTCTCTCTCCCTGTCTCTGTCTCTCCCTGTCTCTATCTCTTTCATTATATATATATATGTATGTATTATATACCCTCAAACTAACCTAATATTGAGAAAAGTCTTGTGAATTTTAAATATTTACATCTTTCTATGAAGGAATGTAAACACTTAAACTTAAATAAGCATCTTATGATTTCTTTTTCCTGTTTACCTTTCCAGGCTTCTCTTGATTCTTGTATTTGAAAGTCAAATTTTCTATTCAGCTCTGGTCTTTTCATCAAGAATGCTGAAAAGTCCTCTATTTCATTAAACATCCAGTTATTTTTTCCCCTAAAGGCTGTAATGATAATGGTAATTTGAAGATCTTCCCTGCCCCTTAATAAGCCTAAGTGAATTGAATGACCTTCCCTGATTTGAAAATATACTCTGCCCCTTAAAATGCTGAATGTAGTAAAAAAGAGCCTGTGGTGGGAGGAGAGCACAAGAGAAGCTTGCTTAGGGGAAGTTTGTTTTTCAGGAAGGCTCACATTTTGTAATTAGGCCATCAGTCACCAGGGTTGTGATGTTCTTTGACCATGGAGCAGGCTATATATCCCTCTGAAGCCAAGTTTTTCTTTGGGACTCACTTTGGGAAGAGTTGTACAATTTGGCCAGATGAGACTAGGCAGCCATTGAGGCCCCCCAGCTTTGAAAAGCCAGATGTTGGAAGTTCTCTCTCTAGTAATTTACTGTATGTATGTGATGGTCAGAGAGCTAGAAGCTTTGTCAGTTGAATTGTGTTATTTTCTCTGTAATTTTTGTCTGCTTGTAACATCTGTTTGTATTTTCTCTGAAGTTCAGGTACTGACTTTTTCCCCTGAACTAGGTAAATGACATATGTTTGATTAAAGTAAAACCGTTAACCCATTTTGAGTTGCTTTCCTTTAGAAAAGCAAATCAAAGAACCTGTGCTAGCCGCCAACCTGGGTATGCTAGGGTGCTTGTTGCTATAAAGGCTTATACTCAGTTTTACTGCGTAAGTGGTTCTTGGTTTTAATCCTAGCTCCTTTGACCTGCAGAATATTTTATTCCAAATTCTCCAATCTGGTAATGTAGAAGCTGTGAGATCTTGTGTTATCTTGATTGTATTTCCATAATACTTGAATTGTTACTTTCTGGTTGCTTGAAATATTTTCTCCTTGACATGGGAATTCTGGAATTTGGCTACAATATTCCTAGGAGTTTCCTTTTGAGATCTCTTTCAAGAGGCAATCAGTGGATTCTTTCAATTTCTATTTTACCCTCTAGGTCTAGAATGTCAGTGCAGTTTTTCTTGATAATTTCTTGAAAGATGATGTGTAAGGCTTTTTTTGATGATGGTTTTCAGGTAGTGCAATCATTTTAAAATGATCTCTTCTGGAATTATTTCCCAGGTCAGTGGTTTTTCCAGTGAGATATTTTACATTATCTTCTATTTCTTTTCATTCTTTTGGTTCTATTTTATATATATATATATATATTTTATTTCTCATAAAGTCATTAGTTTCCATTTACTCTATTCTAATTTTTAAGGAATTATTTTCTTAAGTGGACTTTTGGACCTTCTTTTTCATTTGGCAAATGCTACTTTTTAAGTCATTCTTCTCCTCATTCATTCTCCTCCCCAAAAAAAGCCTTTTGGACCTCTTTTGCCTTTTGGGTTAGTCTATTTTTTTTTCAGAGTTTGAACTCATTTATTCTTTTTTTTTTTAAACAAATGCTTTATTAACTTCTGTTTTACATCATTCATTTCTGCCAGATTTTGAGTTACAATCATTTCCCCCCCTGTTTTCCCCTACCCACCCTCCCAGAATAGCAGTCCCACAAGATATCGCTTCCTCCAATCTGCTCTCTCCCATACCTTCTCCATACCCCTTCGACTTTTCCATTAGAGGAAGGTGAATCTTTGTGGTCCAATGCCTGCACATCTTATCTCCCAATTACAAGCAAAAGAGTATTAATAATAGTATTTATATATATTTGAAACATTTAATCTTAAGACCTCGAATTTCAGATCCATTTCCTTCCTCCCTTGTCACCCATTCCCTCTGGGAAGATAATTCAGTATATGTTGTACATGTCTAGCTATGCAAAACATTATCATAGTAGATATATTGTACAAGGCTGCTTATAATTCCCTCCCACTCATCCCACGCCCCACCTGGTCCATTCCCTACATAATCCTGTCCCTCTTCTATAGTGGGTACTTCCAACCTCCCCTCCCCCCAAGGATGCCCTCCCATCCATCATCCCTCCTCTCATCCCCCTTCCCCCTATTCTGCTCTAGATTGAGATATCCCATTTAGTATGTATGTCATTCTCTCCCTGAACCAAATTCAATGAGAGTGTGGTTTTTGCCTTTTTGCCTTTCTATTCTCCCCCTCCCTTGCAACCACTTCCGCTTGCTTCTTCTACATGAGATAGTTTACCCTACCCTGTCTCTCCCCATCTCTTCTTGCCACTTTCCTCTCTCACCTCATAATTTCATCCCTTGAGTATCCTCCCTTCCCAACAAATTCAACCTGTGCCCTCTATCCATATATAACTGTAACCATATACACAGACATTCACATATGTATTCATATGACCACACACCCTTCTTCCATTATTCTCATACTGAGAAAGGTTTCCTCAGTCACAGTTATTGTTTTTCCATATAGGAATGTAAATAGTTCAACTTTGATGAGTTCCTTTAGATTTCTTTTCCCTGATTACCTTCTCTGGCATCTCTTGCTTCTTGTGTCTGGATGTCAAATTTTCTATTCAATTCTGGTTTTTTCCTCAAGACTGCTTGAAAGTCTTCTATTCCACTGAATGACCATATTTTCCCCTGAAACAAAATACTTAGTTTTGCTGGGTAGGTGACCCTTGGGTTCATTCCCAGCTCTTTTGCCCTCTGGAATATCATATTGCATTCCCTTTGATCCCTCAGTGTAGAAGCTGCCAGGTCCTGGGCTATTCTGATTGTGTTTCCACAATATTGAAATTGTTTCTTCCTGGTTGCTTGTAGTATTTTCTCCTTGATCTGGGGATTCTGGAACCTGGTTATAATATTCCTGGGAGTTTTCTTTTTGGGATCTTTTTCAGGAGGTGATCTGTGGATTCTTTCAACCTCTATTTTGCCCTCTGGGGTTAGTCTATTTTTAAGGTGTTATTTTCTCCACTATTTTGGGGGGAGGTCTCCTTTAGTAAGCTGTTGACTCATTTTTTAAAATGATTTTCTTGCTTCACTCTCATTTCTCTTCCCAAGTTTTCCTCTACTTCTCTTACTTGTTTTTCAAAATCCTTTGTGAGCTCTTCCATGGCCTGGGACCGATTCATATTTTTCTTGGAGGCTTTTGATGTAGGAGCTTTGACTTTGTTGTCTTCTGGTTGTATGTCTTGATCTTTGTCACCAAAGTAAGATTCTATAGTCTGAGTTTTTTATGCTGTTTGCTCATTTTCCCAGTCAAATACTTGACTTTCTAACTCTTTGTCAAGGTAAGGCTCTGTTTCCAGTGGGTTTTTTATAGCTGTTTTCAGAGATGCTACTAAGGACCTATACATTTTTAGCTCTTCCAAGGTGGTATATTCAAAGGAGAGGTGTTTAGTCCTCTCATGGCCTGTGTTCTTGTCTGTGAGTTACTCTCAGCACTCTTTTCTGCCTTGTAATTGTGAGGAGGATTCCCTCTCCACTGCTGTCACAAGCTCTACTACACCAACACTCCTTCTCACCCCAGGACCACCACCCAGGATATGTGACCCATATCCAAACAGGGTAAAGCAAGAGAGTCCTGCTTCAGTGCCAGCAAAGAGACCTCGGCAATTGTCCTCTGGTAAGCTTTTTAATCCTCATGCCATCCATGGGCCCAGAGCTCTGGAAGTAGCTGCCACACTGCTGTTGCTGTTGCTGCTGCCACCACTCCTACAACTTCTGCCACCCCTGGAATGGGGCTGGACCATGGTCCTCTCTCCCCCAGGTCCTGCAGAGTTTTCCAACTGACTTTATATGATGTATTTGGCATTTGTGGATTGAGAAATCTGGAAACTGCCACAACTGCCAGTGATTCAGTCCTTGGAGGCGTGCTCTGGCCCCTTCTATGGTGGTGTGGCCCACATTGGACTACTCCTTGTCCTCAGCATGGTGTGATAGACCCTTCCTATCTACTTTCCAGGTTGCCTTGGGCTGGAGATTTGTTTCACTCTGACATTTTGCAGGTTCTATAGTTCTAGAATTTGTTTAGAGTCTTTTTTTTAGAGGTATTTGGAGGGGTTTGGGGGAGAGCTCAAGCAAGTCTTTGCTTTTACTTTGCCATCTTGACTTCACCCCCCCTCACCTATTTTTTGTTTTTTGTTTTGTTTTATTTTTTGGAGGGCAATTGGGATTAAGTAACTTGCCCAAGATCACACGGCTAGGTTTTTATTTGTGTGTTAGTTAAGTGTCTGAGGTGGGATCCGAACTCAGGTCCTTCTGACTCCAGGGCCGACGCTCTACTCATTGCGCCACCTAGCCGCCCCCGTCACCTGTTTTTTAAAGTGTTATTTTCTTCATTTTTTGCACCTCTTTTGCCAGGATACTTATTCTCTTTTCTTAATTTTCTTGCATCACTCTCATATTTTCCCTCATATTTCCTCTACTACTTATTTAATTTTTAAAATCATTTTTATTTTTATTTAATTTTTAAAAATCATTTTCATCCCTTTTTAGCTTGTCAATTGTTTCTTATTGTGCTTTTGTCCAATTTGCATTTTTTCTTTGAGGCTTTTATTGAAGCTGTTTTCATGTCATTTTCTTCTGAGTTTGTATCTTGATGTTCCCTGTCACCATAGCAAATTTTTATGATCAAATTCTTTTTGTTGTTTGTTCATTTTTTTCCAGCCTGCTTCTTAACTTTGGACTTTATGTCAAATTTGGACACTTCTCACTTGAGGTCGGATAGAGCACTGTACCAAATTTCAGGGTTTTTCAAGCTTCTTTTTTCACTTTTTTTTTTTTAAATACATTTTCGGTGATTCCCAAGGTCATATGGTCTGGGGAGAGGTGTGGTCACTGCTGTCTTGTTCTGTGTTTTGTTTAATACCCAGGAAGGGCCCTTGACCCCATGCAAAAAGTGCTAGCTAATACTCTCTACCCTGGAACTGTTATGCAGAACTTGATAAGGACAATGGATTTAACAAACAGCTCCCAGTTCTATGTCCAGTGCTAGTATAGGACTACCTCGTAATATCTTTCTGACCCATTGTGTAATCACCTTGCTGTTGCTGGGCTGAGAATTCACAAAACTGCTGCTGTTACTGTCATAGCCACCTCTGAACTCCACAGGTAGCATTGCTAACTGCAACACTCGAATCCTATTTGAAGCTTCATTTTAAAGTTGCTTGAAGGGGAATATTGGAAGTTCTTCCTCTGTTCTGCCATATTGACTCTTCACTGATTTCACTAGTTCTTTAAAAATAACTTTTAGCTTTGTTTGTTATAGTCCATATAGTTCCATAGTCTATAACTACTCTTTATATCAAGGCTTTGGGAACAGATCTTTGTCCCACTTTCCAATTCTCCAATCAGAGGGAAAGATAGTACTGAAGATAATGAAGAGGTGACCTATAGTCATCAAATTTGGGTAAGAAACTCAAATTCCCACCCACATTATCTTTATCAGGTTTTTCTCTAAGCCTCACTGTTCCCCCTTTCCCTGTATGGAGAGAATTTCTCAATATTACCTCACCAACAAATATATTGACTTATTAGAGAATGTGATTTTTCCCTGAAATTTTTATTTCCTTCTTCATATCCATATCCTGGTTTTAACTACCTTATACCTTCTGCCACTTACATTTTTTTTTGCCCATAAATATTTTCTTTGTTCTCTAACTGTCTTTTACTAAGAGTACTTTTAAAAAAATATAATTAAACTCTTTACTTGCATAACCTCAGGTTGTTTTATATCCATGAAAACATTCATTTTATTTCCTGGTCTTTTATATCTCTGACCTTGTACATCTTTCTTCTGTTTGATTAGTTTGCCAGTTGAATATCCTACTCACCTCTGGGTTCTTTTGAATGATTCAAATTCTTCCCTTTTTCTGAACATCAATTTTAAAAATTAATTATTAGGCTAAACTTTGCAGGATATATCATTTTGAGGGTGCAAATTGATCTTTGCTTTTCAGTATTTCATATTCCAATATTTCTTTTGATGTTGCAATTCTAAAGTTTTATCCAGATCTTTCTTTGTAAGTAAACTTGGGGTTTATTCATGGTTGTATTACATAGAATAGCCACAGCTATATTGTGAAGAATATTTCCTTGCTTCCATAAACATATTGGAAATATATTTTAAATATTTTTGGATATTATTTTTATATGGTTTCCTAAAGTTTAGTATTAAGAATTTTAAAATTCCATTTTCTTCTGAAAGACCTCTTATTCTTAGATTAGTCCTTTGGGTCCTCTGTTCATATTCACTTGTACTGTTTTGCATTGCCAGCTTCCAATCTTATTATCTTTTTTTATTTTGTTCAATTAATTTTTTCTGGTTTCTGTATTTCAATTCTGTCAGTCTCTTTTTCAAATAATTGTGATTTTCAAAGGAACTGTCTTTTGTTCTAAATTTTCTATTCCCTTATTCAAAGTTTTGGTAATTTTCTTGAAAGTGAAAATATTTATTTTTACTTCTCTGAATGCTTCATTTAATTTTTTTGATATTCTCAAACATTCTAGACAGTTTCAGATTTATTTCCTTTTCATTCATGAGAGTGTTATAAGAATTACAGAATTATTCTTTTCCTTCATTGGAAGATTTTTTTATTTAATTTCTTTCACTAAAGAACATTTGTTCATTGTATTAGATATTTGACCACTTATTTTTCTCATATTTACTCATTTGTCAGCTTTTATCGAACATTATTAATATCTTTGTTGGTGTTTTCCTTATAGTTTCTTTGCTGTATTGGTGTTTCTTATTGAAATCCATTACTTGCAAGAGATCCTGTGCTACTGTTTTATTTCCTCCCCACTCTAATTCTTGATGCTCATTTTTTTCTTTCCAAACCATAAGTCTTAAGCAACATTGCTGCTCCTTGAGGAGTGGGGGAAAATGCTGGATTTTTATTCCAGGGAGATTCTGAGAAGTCACTGAAAATTGTCTAATTCTTCATGTTTCCCAGTATTACTCTCCGGAGTTTCATCTTCCTTTCCACTTCAACTTTCTTCTGTCTCTTAGGTCTGGTCAGATTCAGAGGTCCCAGCCCACAAAGGGGTGGGTCCCCTTGGCCTTTACTGAGGAAAACCTCTGAGAAATCTTTAAATCTGGGATTTTACTTTGCTCTCAAAACTTCATATATTTATCTACTTTGTCATATTCTGTGTTAGTTGCAAATGGATGACACTTCTAGTCCCTTCTTCCATAATCACCAACATTTTTAAAAATTTTTATGCTCTCTTCTTGGGTTGATCAGATTCATTGGCATCAACAACTGAGGGGGTAAAGAGAGATTCTTTCCATAACACTAGTGAAAAAAAATACTTCTTAAAGCTCCCAAATTTCTGCTTCATTTTTACCTGGACACCATCCTTTTCCACAGCTACCACATTTCTTGTGAATGGTTTTCTGGGAAGTTTGATTCATGGTACTCAATCTGGGCTAAGTAAGGAAAGTGACAGGAATGGTGGGTTATCGATGTTGTTATTTTTCTGTAAGACTTACTTTATGTTATTCTGTCTCATAGAATCACAGACCGAGGCTTGGGAGGGACCTTAAAGATCAAGTCCCTAATTTTACAGATGTGGAAACTGAGAGTTTAATCACCCAAGGTTACCCAGGTAGTAAATGGCAGATCTAGGTTTCTGCCTTGGGTCCTCTCTTTCCAGGACAGGAAAAACTACTCTTCCCATTCTATTCTGCTGCTTCAGAACTCCATTTTTTTGCTTATTGTGGATTCTTGGACATACTTATTATTGATTTGATGGTATACAGGGCATCTCAATGTAAACTTCCTTTCATTCTGCCATTTTTACTTGGAATTCCAGATCGTATATGCTATGTGTGCAAATTTCCTCAGCAAACTAATTGTGAAAAAGAAAAATTCTGATTACTTAGTAAAAATTATCATTGTCTACTGATTCTATAACAAAAACTTTGTAAATTATCAGAAACAAGTTCTGAAGCCTCCTCAAACTCATATTGAACACATGGTATAAAGACACGATACATGAGATGAATGGATATAGCATTTTCCATTTAATCTGTCAACTGTCAATATCTCCCTTCCCATACTTACATAATTTCAGTGATCAGGGATTGAAGGAAATTGTGGTATGGTGGAAAGTATACTAACTCCACTCTTAGTGTATGTGTGGTTAAATCCTCTGTGGATAGAATACTAGGCTTGGAGTCAAGAAGACCTGACTTCAAATCTGGCCTCAGACACTTATTAGATCATAATAAAGGGCGAATTGTTTAACCTCTCTTGGCCTTAACTTCCTTACTTGTAAAGCTGGGGATAATAATAGCACCTATCTCATAGGATTGTTGTAAGGATGTTATGCACATAAAGTATATACATAGTTTTGCAAACTTTACAGTGCCACATAAATGTTAGTTATTATTATGACTACTATTATTTTTGTGTAGTTAGTGCCAATGTGACCTTAGGCAAGTCACTCTCCTCAATACTTCAGCTGGAAACTTTGTCTCAAAATTGAGGCCTGTGGCAGAAAGCTTCTTCCTCTTCATTTCACATCATTTTTTTTTAAACAAATACTTTATTAACTTCTGTTTTACATCATTCATTTCCACCAGATTTTGAGTTACAATCATTTTCCCCCCATTATTCCCCTACCCAACCTCCCAGAATAGCAGTCCCACAAGATATCGCTTCCTCCAATCTGCTCTCTCCCATACCTTCTCCCATACCCCCATCGACTTTTCCATTAGAGGAAGATAAATCTTTGTGTCCAAATGACTGCACATCTTATCTCCCAATTATAGGCAAAAGAGTATTAATAATAGTATTTATATATATATTTGAAACATTTAATTTTACCACCTCGAATTTCAGATCCATTTCCTTCCTCCCTTGTCACCCATTCCTTCTTGGGATATAAGTAATTCAGTATATGTTGTACATGTCTAGCTATGCAAAACATTACCATAGTAGATATATTATACAAGGCTGCTTATAATTCCCTCCCACTCATCCCACCCCCCACCTGGTCCATTCCCTACATGATCCTGTCCCTCTTCTATAGTGGGTACTTCCAACCTCCCCTCACCCCAAGGATGCCCTCCCATCCATCATCCCTCCTCTCATCCCCCTTCCCCCTATCCTGCTGCAGGTTGAGATATCCCATTTAGTATGTATGTCATTTTCTCCCTGAACCAAATTCAATGTGAATGTGGTTTTGCCTTTTTAGCCTTCCTTATTCTCCCCCTCCTTTGCACCCACTTCCCCTACATGAGATAGTTTACCCTACCATGTCTCTCCCCATCTCCTCTTGCCACTTTCCTCTCTCACCTCATAATTTCATCCCTTGAGTACTCTCCTTCCCAACAAAATCAACCTATGCCCTCTATCCATATATAACTGTAACCATATACACACACATTCACATATGTATTCATATGACCACACCCCCTTCTTCCATTATTTTCATAGTGGGAAAGATATCATCAGTCACAGATATTGCTTTTCCATATAGGAATGTAAATAGTTCAACTTTGATAAGTTCCTTTTGATTTCTTTTCCCTGATTACCTTCTCAGGCATCTCTTACTTCTTGTGTCTGGATGTCAAATTTTCTATTCAATTCTGGTTTTTTCCTCAAGAATGCTTGAAAGTCCTCTATTCCACTGAATGACCATATTTTCCCTGAAACAAAATACTCAGTTTTGCTGGGTAGGTGACCCTTGGGTTCATTCCCAGTTCTTTTGCCCTCTGGAATATCATATTCCATGCCCTTCGATCCCTCAGTGTAGAAGCTGCCAGGTCCTGGGCTATCCTGATTATGTTTCCACAATATTGAAATTGTTTCTTCCTGGCTGCTTGTAGTATTTTCTCCTTGATCTGGGGATTCTGGAACCTGGCTATAATATTCCTGGGAGTTTTCTTTTTGGGATCTTTTTCAGAGGTGATCTGTGGATTCTTTCAACCTCTATTTTGCCCTCTGGATCTAAAACATCAGGGCAATTTTCCTTGAGAATTTCTTGAAGGGTGATTTCTAGGTTCTTTCTTTGATCATGGCTTTCATGTAGTCCAATAATTTTTAAATTGTATCTCCTGGATCTATTTTCCAGGTCAGTGGTTTTTCCCATGAGATATTTCACATTGCCTTCTAATCTTTCATTTGTTTGGATCTGCTTAACAGCATCTTGATTTCTCATAAAGTCATTAGCTTCCATTTGCTCCAGTCTAACTCTGAAGGAATAAATCTCCTCAGTGAACTTTTGAGATTCTTTTTCCATCTGGCAAATTCGACTTTTTAAGGCATTCTTCTCCTCAATGCCCTTTTGGGCCTCCTTTGCATTTGAGCTAGTCTATTTTTAAGGTGTTGTTTTCCTCAGTCAGGCTGCTGACCCTCATTTCATACTTTTCCTGCATCCTTCTCATTTCTCTTTCCAATTTTTCCTCCACTTCTCTTATTTGATTTTTAAACTCCTCCTTAAGGTCCTCTATGGCCTGCAACCCACTCATGTTTTCCCCTGGGGCTTTTGGAGCAGGACTTCTAACCTCACAGTCCTTTTCCCGCTCTATGCCCCCAAAATAGGAGTCTAGGGTTGCATTTTCTGTTTCCTTTGCCTTGGCATGTTGCCACTTAATTGCTTGACTTTTGGGCTTGTTGCCACACTATGGCTTTAAGGCCAGATAGAGGAATTTTCGTCCCGAACGTGTGGGGGGCAACTTCCGTTTCTGGCAAGCTATAAACCCACCCACAACTCCCACCCTAGATCACAATCCAGATCCAGGGAGGTTAAAGCAAGAGCGATTACCCCCCAAGACTGATAGCTGGATCTCCCCACAATTTGTAGGCTGGGAGCCGGAAATGCCTCTGAAAACTACAAAATGGCGTGTCTCCTCAGCGGCTTCTAGCCCCCAGGGGAGGGAGCTGACGCATTCCCCAAATACAGGTCCCAAAATCCATAGGACACTAACCTCTTACTTTGTCCTAGGCAAGTCTATGTTGATAATTCTGGAATCTCCACAGCTCCTGGTGTTCTGGGGTTCCTCCAGCCGGCTGCTGGCCCTGCCGCCCTGGGGCTAAAACCTCGGCTCACGTGGACCTGGGCTCGGCTCGGCTCCTGCGCTCTGCGCGCTGCCGGCTCCCAGTCCGCTGCGCTGGTCCTTCCTGCAGGGTGCTGGGCTTTCCTCAGCGGGAGGTTAGCTTCTCTGTGTCGTTCTGTGGGTGCTGGGGCTCCAGAAGATTTTCAGAGTCCTTTTTTACATAGTTTGTGGAGAATCTGGGGGAAGAGAGGCTTGGAAGAGCTGTTTCTACTCCGCCATCTTGGCTCCACCCCCCATTTCACATCATTAATATGTCTTCTGCAACTTTCTCCTTCACTGATTACTCCTATAAAGAATAATCCCTCCTCCTTGCCAAAGCAAACCCTTCTATATAATAAGTGATCCCTTTCCATCCCATGTTCTCTAGCAGATTTGCCCATCTATAATCATTTTTTCACTAACATACAATTTCTCTTTTTAGCTGCTTCCCTATTGCCTACAAACACTCTTGTGTCTCTCCCATCCTCTAAAATCCCTCACTTAATCCATCCATCCCTGATAGCTATCATCTGATATCTCTTCTTCCTTTTGTGATTAAACTCTTTGGGTAAGTCATTTACAATAGATACATTCATTTTTTTATTTGGTCTCACTTTCTGCTTAACTTTCAGCAGCATGGCTTCTGAACTCATCAATGATTCAGCTGAAATTGCTCAATCCTAAATTATCAGTGATCTCTTAATTGTCAAATCTAATAATCTTTTCCTCAATCATCATTCTTCTTGATTTCTTTATACATGTAGCAGGTGAGGGTATCTGGGAAGTGAACAAAATAATCTCATATTTTGCTTCTCTGTATGCTGAGCCAGTCAAGGTCTGAGGGACGTCGTGGAACCCATGTCTGAGTTTAGAAAAATTTTCATTAATTGTGCAACATAGACTAGATTCAAAGAAAGAATATCTTCCTGCATCAATTCAAAAAAGTCTGGGCCCTCATGAAGAAAAGAGATGGTTTCTTCTAAGGATTTATCAGCTCTTTCAGTGTTTTACTGGGTTTCCTTCCAATCCAAGGTTCCATCCCCTATGGTTTTGGCTGACATTTGACAGTGACATCTACCTGGGGATTCTTTTTTTGTTTTTTTTTTTGTTTTTGCTTTTTGGAGGGCAATTGGGATTAAGTAACTTGCCCAAGGTCACACGGCTAGGTTTTTGTTTGTGTGTTTTAAGTGTCTGAGGCCGAATCTGAACTCAGGTCCTTCTGACTCCAGGGCTGGTGCTCTACTCACTGCACCACCTAGCTGCCCCTACTACCTGGGGATTCTTATACAGGTCTGAAGCTTTCTGTCTAGGAGTCAGGTTGTGTGGCAATCAAGTCTGTGCCAAGTTATGATATTTCTACCTTGATGAATTCTCCTATATGCCCCTTTTTTCCTCTGACATTGTTAACACTGTGGTACAGGCCCTCATTTGTTCCAACAGACTGTTGGTTGGTATAACCCTGTCTCAGGTCTTTCCCAATATTGGTCCATTCTCCCCTCAGTTGTGAAATTATTCTTTCTCAAGTGAAAATACAACCATGTCACCCCTGTCTTCAAGATATTCAAGTGCGTATCTATCTTTTCCAGAATCAAACATAAAACAATTTGTCATCAAAGACCCTTCATAACCTGGCCCCTCCTAGTTTTCCAGTCTTCTTCTACTTCAAGGGCCCTGTAGGCTGGGGTACAGTGACATTGGCCTCCTCACTTTCCCTTGCATGGAATGCTCCATTTCTAGACTTGGCATTTTCACTGAATGTACCCCATACATGGATTTCTCTCCTTCCTCCCTCCTATTCATTAGATTAATTGGTTTCCTCCAAGTCTTAGCTAAAATCTTACCTTCTATAAGAAGCTTTTCTTAGAACTCCTTACTCTTAGTGCCTTCCCTCTGAGATTCTTACCAATTTACCCTACATGTATCCCTTTTGTGCATGGTTGTTTGTATGTTGTCTACCCCTTTAGACTGAGCACTTGAGACTCACTCTTTGTATCTTTGGCACTTAGCACAGTGCCTGGCATGTAGAAAATACTTAATAATTGTTGATTTGTCTTAACTGCTCTAGGCTTGTTTCCTGGCATGATGTTTCTGTATATGTTAGAAATATTTTATTTTTCTTTTTGACATGGGGAGTAGGTGGGAGGAAAATATTACATATCATTGTTAATTAAAAATAATTTAATTTTAAAAGAAAATTGAACAAAATAAAGAGGTAGCACTAGATTGCTTCTATGGTTCTCAGCTTTAAATCACAGTCATTTACATCTTACCTCTGTCTTTGAGTAGGATCGTAGGGTCATAGAGGAAAGGACCTCAAAGTTCTTATAGCCTAACCCTCTCAATTTACAGATGAAATAGGTGAATTGAAAAAGTTCAAACAGGTGGGATTTAAGTCCAGATCTCTTAATTAGAGGATCAGCAGTCCTTATATCATATCACTCTGTCTCTAGGAACATCTCAATATTTCTTTTTTGGGGGTGGAAATTGTTGTTTTCAATATCATTCTTTCATCTTAGTATTATCCAAGGCTCTGTACTTTTATTTTTTTATATTTTATATAATTTTATATTTTATCTGCCCTTTATTTTCAACATTGTACATCTGATTTTGTGGTGACCCCAGTCATAGAAATGACTTCAATTAACTTTTATGTATAGTTGAAACCAATTCTTAGAATGGTCATGAGGGAGAAAAAGAGTATGAAAAAGAAAAGGGAATGTATACTGCTTCTTGCCTGGGGTCAGTTATTGACATGTGGTAGCAGCAGAAGTCTAAAGGGCCTGCCTGCCTTCACAATTTGCACAAATTGTTATTTTTGGTTTTTCTCCAGTTTTTTCTAGAGTTTAATCAGCTGACGACTCTTCATTCTTATTGTAGACCACCCAAACTTGATGTGACTTTTAGAACTGAAACAAACTTATGTAGGGGCAGTGTGGTACATTGAGAAGAAGTTTGGATTTGGAAACAAAGGGCCATGGTTTGCTCCCGGTCTGTGAGTTAAACCCTGTGTAACTTTAGGAAAACAAACAAACAAGCAAACAAAACACTTTGTTTTCCTTCTCTGGAACTCGGTGCCTCCGTCGGCATAAGAGGTAGAGAGATGAACGTATATTCAGCAAGATCTGGCTTAGAATCCTGTCATAGAAACATATCTGCCATTGTGCTTTCTGAGACAACAACTTTGGCCTCGAGCTTTCTCAAATAAGATGCACCACATCTTGATTTCAGGTATTTTCATTGGCTGTCCCCAATTCCTGGTATACTCTCCCTTCTCATCTCTGCCTCCAAGTTTCTCTGGTTTCCTTCAAGTCCTCACTAAAATCTCACCTTTTCCAGGAATCTTTTCCAGATCCTTCTAAGTCTGCTGTCTTCCCTCTGTTTATTACATCAAATTTATAAAATATTTAGATGACCTACATGTAGTTGTTTGCATGGTGTCTCCCCTATTAGACTGAGTTTCTCGAGAGCAGGAACTCTTGTTTCTCTATCCCCAGAGTTTATTATAAAGTCCAGTACATGGCATGCTGGTAACAAATGTTTTTTGGCTTAATCTCTAACATTCAGTGTGCCCATGCTCAAAATGGGGATAGTAAGAGCACTTTTCTCATTTCCTGGTTGTGAAGACCAATTAAAATAATGCATATAAATCTATTTGCAAACTTTCACACAAATATACATATGAATCGCTATTATGATACTATGAAATGAAGGGGTTGAAGTAGATGTCATTTATGTTTCATCCCAGTTCTAAATTTATGATTGTTTCAGTTTAGTGACCCCTATGTCTTAGTGTCATCCCTCAATCCTGTTTCTAAATTACTTCTTATCATTGCTTTGTCTATAGTACCCATTTCCCTAAATTAAATTCTTTTTTTCTGTCCCCTCTTCAATAATACAAGATTGAACATGTGACTCGATCAATCATTTTCCAGTAGTTTTTCCATGGTGATAATAACTAATCATTTGATCACTATATAATCATAGTAACCAAATCATCAGATCAACTGTGCTCAGATTCAATTGACTGTTCATTAATCATCCTGGCAACAGTTGATTCAAGTATGACATGTAGCTATGATGTTAACTTCTCACCCTTAATCAAGATCTCGTGAGAAATATCACATTCAAACTAAGAATAGAAACTATTCTCTAAATATAATGAGATAACATAAAAATGAAATTACTTTCTATAAGATTTTTTTTCTTTACTGTATCTTTCTACTGAAAGGAAATTTAATAGGGATGTTTCTGCTTATTAATCATGGTTTTTAAAGCTTTATAAATAGAAAATAAAATAAATTTCAATTGCTTAAAAACATGATGGTTGAAATCTAACCCTCCATATGTGTTCTCTGTTTTGAAAATAAAACTATGTGTATCCTTTAAGGAGATTTCTGGTTGAAAGAAACAAAAACTGAGAATGAATAGTAGGCTTAAAAACCACACATTGACAAACTTTTTGTCAGCACCTTTGGACACTTGGTCTTTGCTAGTTGTCTTATGATCTCTTGTCATTTAATGTATATATTTTGAAAAACTGTAAGAACTGAGAATACTTATGTACAAAGAGATAAAACTAGAAATATAAACTGATTTTCTCATCTTCAAAACTAATATCCTGTATATTTTGCACAAAGGAACAAAGCTGTGTTATGAATATTTAAAATTCTTTGTAATAGTTTAAGATTTATAGAATCAGTGAATCATCATTAATGAGCTATAGATATTCACTGTCATAGTCCTTACTGTGTTACCAGTATTATCCTATCACTATGCTTAGTTATTATGGCTTGTAGATGTGGTAATATTCTGTATTTAAACAAATCCCAACAGTTTAAAAACATACTCTTAAAAGGATGCTTAGTTTTAATTTGAGTTTTAATCATAATATTATAACAAAATTTTTATATATGCACATTTTAGTTTATTTTTAAATTTTCAACATTTACTCCTGCAAATCTGATATAGACTTGATATATGCATTCCTATTAAATATATTTTTACATTAGTCATGTTGTATAGAAGAATTATAACAAATGGGAGAAACCATGAGAAAGAAAAAAAAAGAAAATAGTCTGCCTCGCTCTTCATTCAGACTTGATAATTCTTTCTCTGGATCTGGCTGGCATATTCCATCATGAGTCCTTTGGAATTGTTTTTGGTCCTTACATTGCTGAGAAGGGCTATGTCTATTAAAGTCAGTCATTACACAATGTAGCTGTTACTGTTTACAACACACATTTCATTCTTAATCAAAGAAATTGAACATTTATTTGAAAGCTTTGCTTTAGAAAAATCTCATATAATAAAAAAATAAAAATTAAACTTTCCTAATTTAATCAACTAGCTGTTTGAAAATAATTTTTCTTTTCCAAATAATGAAATGCAGCTTGGTTTTAGGAAGTATGCTTATTAATGGGTACAAAAATAAATCTATTTCATGAAACAATATAAAACTGCATGAGCATGTGCAAGTATTTATAAAATATATGTTTCTTGACATCTGGCTTGAGATATAGCCAACTAAGTTAAATTCTTTGGAGAGTATAGCTCATAATGATAGGAAAATACATTTCTTTCTCAGGACAAATGTCATCAAAATTAAGATTGCTAAGCAAAAATTTTCCTGAGACCACAATTTCTACTTTTAAACAATTAAAAATTAAAGGAAAGATGATAGCTTAAGAATATAATTTGTGGTAGATGGGTAAAACATGCTATTGATTTAAGAATATTTTGTAAAGAGCATGCTCAAGGTATCAGAAAATGATGTGAGAATTTTAAAAATTTCTTGTAGAATATGGGTTACATTTTGCTTTGTTCATATACATTGAGAGTAATTTCACCTTTAAGCATGTAATAACTAATAGCAGTGATGCAGTTTATAATCTGGAAATGTTCCATGAAAGATATTTCCCCTCCTGGCTAGTCTCCGTCTTTTCCTTCCTCCTCTTTTCCTTAAAAAATAAAACAAATCATGGGCTATGTCTGACAAAATGAATCCTGAAATATTTTGGATAAGTGGCAAAAACCTCTTCCCTTTTGGAACCAAGATAAACTTCAAAAGGACACTGCAATTAGTGCCAGTTTTAATACAGTAATAGTTCATGAAATTGACTAAAAGTCAAGGTGGTTAGTGTTATATTTCTACCTTTACATCAGCCCATTTAAAGAAAAAATGATGCAATAGATAAATGAATGACAGGGAATAGATATGGCTTCATTTCATTTTTTTATTGTAAATACTGGAAGCTCTAGCATAATTAGTATAGCTATATAGCTATTGAAGTCCCATAGAGATAATGAGACTTGCCAGGGAATTAGAGGCAAACTGTATGTTGTATTTTACATAGTGAAACATCAGCTTCAATGGTCCCTACTATAGAGATAATTTATATACTTACTATATTTTGAAGAGCAAATAGAAACTTGAGAGATTGGCAGTCTTTCTGGGGACACTATTATCTATGATAACTAGTGAAAAACTGTGGACAGAAAGGACCAATAGAACTTCTTTCCTGAGAGAATAGCTTTAAATTCTTATCTCGCAAAGAAACATTATGAAGAGCAGTAGTGAAAAGAAGCTTTAAATTGGCATTATGAGAGAGCTTGTGTTACCAGATTGACAAGAAATCATGAATAGCAATGATCAGTGGTAACTCTGGAGGTGCTACATTGTACTTAATTATTTATGTCCTTATTTTATTGTTTATTTTACTGTTAATAAATTATATATTCAGTAACCATGATGTTTATTTAAACATAGGATCTTAGGGTTTTGGCGCAGAGAGGATGAGCAAAAGCATGAAGCATATTTCTTCATTTTATTTAATAAATATTTTGTAGACTGGGGTAAGGGTTCAGAATTACTTAATGAGAGAGATATTTCAATTTTAGCAATTAATGAGAAGACATCAGAACAGACTTTGAATCTTAGATAAGAGTGAATAAGGAAACAAACCAAGTAATGAATTGAGAGGTAGAGGTTTGGTGTGGTTCTCATGAGGGTTATTGTTCCCCCAGACATGTTTTCTACAGGTTCATCTGGGATTTGAATGCAAGAACTCTCCAGAAAAACTGTTATATACGTATGCTTTTAATGAATTAACATTGGAATCACATTGATTGATTATCCTTTCAACCAATTTTTCTTTCAGGGATCATGAAGGAACACTATATGCTTATTTTGTAACCCTAGGGAGAAATGGTTTAGTCATGCCCTGTGAAGAACTGGAATAAATCTGTGGTATTTCTGCCTGAACTTTGGTTAGCTGTCTTTAGATAAAGGTTGGGAGGAGATGTTTATCAAAATAAATTATCCCCTCTTTAGCAGCTATAATTAAGATGAGCTACCTTAAGAAAAAGATAACTTTTTATTATTAAAAGGAGTGACTATGCATTACTCATGTCATATAGAATATAAGAAGGAATATGCAATTTGAAGACAAAATTTGAAAATAGAAGTATAACTTTTTAGCATATCTGGTATAATGGCTTACTTGAATCTCTATACTTGTACCAAGCTAAGGCTACTTAGAAACTCGGGCTTCCAGTTGAGACTCAAATATTTTGCTTGCTCCCTATTAATTGGTTAAGATAATGCTAACATAATGCTGAGGACTTGTGTGAAGAGCAGAGTTGATGCCAATGCTTTGGAGAGGAGAAATATTCTTTATCTCTATCTTTTATAGAGACACTTGGGGCTCCAGATGCTCCTTGGAACTGATGCCAGGGAGGAGAAACAGAAAGACTCTATTGTAGTCAGGTAAAAGAAGTCAGCTCTTCATTATATCCACAATTTTCAATATGCCTCCTAAAAGATTTTAGGGAATAGAGTATAATTGGGGCCAATATCTTTAATGAACAACACCTACTCTTGCTCCCATTTAAAAAAGATCATTAATTTTTGTCTATTTTCTGATATATTCTAACACACAGTTTGGTAAATTATGGCCTGTGGTCCAAATTTGACCCACTGCCTGATTTTGTATGGTCTATGAACTAAAAATGGTTGTGAAAATCATGATGACAGTGGTTTGCTAATCCTCGATCTAATCTATAGAACTGATTTCTTTTAGTTATCTACTTGCATATTCACAATTCATTTTCTGTGATGGTCCTTTCTGTAACCAGCATTTGGTGGGAAGGGGCCAAGCCAGTGGACATAAGCTTAGAAGTACTCTCTCCCCCTTAAGAGAGAACTGTCAGGAAAGTGAATTTTTTTTTTGTTCTAAGCCAGTTATGTACTGAGAATATCAATATTTATTGGAGGGGGGGTGTTAATTTTTTATAATTCAATTGTGCTCTGAAAACTTCAATATTTGTGGAGGTGAGGTGGAGCAGATAGATATTTTCATCTAATACTCTAAGAAAAACACAAAGACCAGCCTCATAGTTCCTTATCTTGCTCTCCTCAAGGCAGGAATCATAGTCTTCCATGGAGAGTGTTGGATAAGCTTCCAGAGATAGATATTAAGGCTTCTCCTCAAGCTGCCTGTCTATATGTTTAGACATGCCATATGGACATACATAACCTATGTCGGCAGCACACACCTTACATAATTGCTTCCTTTGGAAAAAAAAAACTATCACTAGACAAGAACTTTAGGGTATTCCTAAATGAACAACTCTCTAGTTTAACCAAAGCATATCTTATTACTGGTACTACGGACCTTAGCTATTTAATAGCTCAGTAACTAAGTACTTGTCTTATTCTCCCATAATGAAATATTTGCTCTATAATTCACTTCTCTAGTAATTGGGGCCCCTGTAACTAAGTAGCTGCCTAGTCCCACCTCATATTTAGGAAACCCAAACTTCCTTTAACTGGGCCTCTTGCACTTTGTGTCAATCTTTTCTGAAGAGCCTAACTTGTCTACATCTTTACCAATTACCTTCAGCTTAATGTTGTCTTGATCTCTTATTGGGTCCCTACTTGGATAGACAGCCCAAATCTTCCAAATAGCTAGGAACTTTGACTGACAGTACTTGTGCACCACCTGTTCTTTCCTCAATAGACCAATCTCATAGAACTATTTTTCAACTCCTTTGTGTCTATCCTTCAAACAATAAATGTCCCTAAACTTCTCACATTATTCTGAACATCTGACCTTTCCCCATATTGTGCATTTTCTTTGACATTAGGCCTTTCTCTTCCCTGCTCTACACTTCTAGTGCTGCTAGAATCACAGTCCTGATTCCAGGCAAAGCTCAGTTAAGCAGGACCTTTCCTTGACTATTAATTAGCTTTCCCAATGAAGTCTTTGATCCTTGGACATTCATGATACTAGGCCATGGTAAGAGATGATAAAATAATAATAATAGTGATAACAATATCAATAATAACAAATAGCAGCTAGTGTTTATATAGCCCTTTATGATTGTAAAGAACTTTCCCTCATAACAGCCCTATGACATGTGTTAAGATTAGCTTCACTTTATAGACTAGGACACTGACACTTAAAGAGGTAAGTGACTAGTCCAGGGTCACTTGGCTATTGAGTATTTTGAGGCAAGATTTGAACTCATAATTTCCTGACTCCAGGTCCAGAGCTCAATCCTTTTCATTACCTAGTTTTATATGTCTAAAAATAGAGTGCTCACTTCATCCCCTCCTGCTTCCAACTTTTGGTTAAAGGTTATAAGCTCATCAGAGCTAGAGAACCTCTTTTGTAGCTGAACTCTGGAGAGCAGCATGTTAGGCCTAGTCCTCAGAAATGAATGAATCCTGTCCATCTTCCAAAACATTTCCCTTTATCTGTCCAAGAACCTTTCAGCAAAATGATGGTGGAGACCTTATTGTTCCCAGGATGTCATTTGTCCAATCAAACCAGACTCAGCAAACTCTTGAGCACATGTCTTATCTATAGGCATGCTTTGCTTCATTGAATGCTTGGTTTCCCTGGTTCCTCTTCTTTGATCATATCTTTCCCAATCGTGAAGACAAAAGACCAGGGCAAGTTCAGATCTTCATAGCTTAGTTTACTTATATAGACAGACTTTAAAGTTAGTTTTTTTTTTCTTTTAGCAAAATGAGTGCCCCTCTCTCTTTTTAGTATATTAATATTTCAAGACTAGACAGTGACAAAGGAAAACCTGTTTCTTAAAGTGACTGTTAGAATTATTAAGTATGATTTTATGTTATGTTAGAAACAAATTGGGTTTTTTGGTCTCATATATCTGGAGTCTTAATAGAAGACAATGGGAAAATTGAATCTAATATGTAACTGTTTGCTTTTTACTTCTCCCCCCTCCCCACAGAAGACATGATTTACTTAAAGAGAGGCAAAAAGCTGCATAGCAAAATGTGGTTGTGTTTATTGCTTTCTTCAATGATATATGCTATTTTAATTTATAGTTTTTGCAATGAAATGCATGAAAAGGATTGCTAACTTATCCCAGTGACCTTAACTATGCCTACAAGAAATAAACATCATGGAAGCGTGGAGTGAGGTAGGGTGATAGAACAGGCATCTATATTGGAATAGAATAATAGGAACCATTCAGTAGGCAGATTTAATATGAAAGGCAAAAGTAAAGAAGGAAAAGCTAAGACTGCACAAGGTTAAGACTAGCCTCCTTTTCATAATAAACATTAATAATAAAAATCCCACCTGTAGGCCAAATCATTCCACTCTGACTGTAGTCGGAGTGACACCCAGCCATTAACCTCTGATGCTGTCTTGGATAACGTATGAATAACTATTTTAATCATATTTTTTATCAGCAGAACATTCATTTTATTTAGGGTATTCAGCAAAAAACCCCACCAAAGAATGTTTTCACATCTTTTAAAAACAAAAGAAAAAAAGATATTCATATATTTGTGCTTGTGTTTATATATGTATGTATACACACATACATATATGACTATATATGTGTGTACATGTGTATATGCACATACCTACATATATACATATACATGCATGTGCATGCACACACATAGACTTTATATATGTGTATGTGTGTATATATGTATATATGTGTGTATATATGTATATATATGTGTGTGTATGTGTGTGTATATGTATGTATGTATGTATATATATGTATATATATGTATGTGTATATATATATATATACACCATTACCATCAATAGAAAACAGGCAGATATGGAAGGATATGAGAAGACATAATTGCATGCTTTGATATTTATGATGAAAGACCTGAGCTGAAAGAAAAATGACAAAAATGCTATCTTAGCCCTTTATGAAACAAAGAAAACCTGAAGGTCGAGCAATAGTAATTTTCATCATTCCTTCCAAAGCCTTGGCAAGCTTTGAAAATTCATATGTAATAGCAGCTAGATTTTCTAAGTGAAAATACTTTGAAATCATCTTAGGATACATAGTCTATAAAAGAAACCTTCATTTTTCAACCATGAGGAAAGTGAAATTATATTACAGAGCATTAAATTGACTCCATTTTAAATTATTGTATTGTCTTAGGTGCACAAAATCATGCAATGTCTGATTATTGCTTTTTAAATTTTTTTTAAAATAAGGAACATTTCATTTAAAAATTCATTTTAAAAAAGGGCCACTCTCTCCAAGTGAGATATATTTACTTCACAAATGTAGAATATATTCACCCAAATGTCCTGAAATATATTTGTTTACAAATAGATTTATCAACATTGAAGTATAACTCAAGTACCTTGAAAAATATTTGAATTTTAAAAATGCCATAAGAGTAGGTACTCAGAACATATAAATGTCATTTTATACTGTGTGATTCAAGGTAAAATGTAATGAGAAAGGATTCTCAAATATTTTTAAAAGATGCTCAATGTTCACTTCATTTGAATGGATTTTTAAAAGAACTGGAATTTTTTACTTGCTAGATAGCTTCTTCGTTTTTGTTTTTTTGTTTTTTTTAGATTCATGTATTTACACTGAATAACATGGTGTTCTTTTCCCAGCCTACTTAAACCAGAATTTAGTTCCACTATGCCTCCCAACCTTGTGTTGTCCAATTAGAGCAAAATGCAAATAAAGAGATCTCATGGAACAAATGATCTAATTAGCTAGGAGAGTTCAATCTGGATGTCTGACTAAAACAATGCTTCTCTTAGAGAGAGAGTAAGTCTCAAGTCTCTCTTTTGTTCCCTTTTATCTCATTCTCAGTATATGCTTGGCTTTCCCTTGTTCATTCTCTCAGCAGGAACATTTGCTCTTTGTCCTTCTTTGTCTGGAATTTATACAGAATTACACAGAATGTGAAAATAAATCAGTATTTGATTTCTTTTCTCCTATTCTTTCAAACTTCTTTTCTCAACATAGATTGCTGTTACCTAGAACCAAACTGGAAAATTAAAAAAAAAAAAAAATATATATATATATATATATATATATATATATATATATATATATATATATAGTTTTCTTGGGAACACAGGAGAATTTGTGGGAAAATGGACAAATTATTTTCACTTGCTCAAAGACAACGTTGTGAAGGTACCCCAAACATCTAGACAATATACTGACTTTCCTGAAACATCTGTTTTCTCTAGTCCATTATTCTAATGACAGTATCATGCTCAATAGTTTCCAAAAAGTTATTTCCCTCTACTCTTGTATGGATTTTTGACTGTTTAGTTTTTATGATAGTTTCTTTCAGAAGGCACTTTTTTTAAAAAAGAAAAGTCAAAAATAGAGTCTAAATTCACCTGAGGCATTACCTGGATGAAAATGCAGAAATAGATACACTTAGTAAGGCACTGAAAGCCACTTACTCTAGATTGAACAACTGTCCACCAATAAAATAATTTTAAAACTGCCGGGTAGAGAAACATGTGTGCTATAGTATTAGGAATCAGGCAGGAAGCTAAATCTTTAAATTCACTTCAGTGACTCTGGCATTTAGTAACCCTAAAGGAAATATTTCTGAGGCCAACTCTACACAATGACAAAACAAGTCGATTAGATCAATTCACTTAAACTACTGGTCATTTCAGTGAAAAAAAAATCAATCAAGCCAGTTAGCTAAGGTAGTGCCTACATGACAACTCAAAAATATTTTGGAAATGGAAGGCGAAAAAGTGATTTGGTGCTTGTTCAGGGGGGTACACAGTGTTTTTGCCATTAGGATGCCTGAATTAGATTGATCAGTTTTTCCCTCTGGGATAGGCTTTTGTTCTTGCTTCTGATTAGTCTAGTAGCTGAGTTTTGAAAAAGGAATCGACAGTTATATAAATATAATCATTAAACTTACGCTGCCTGGACCATTCCTAAGACTTTACATGTGCCTCAAAACCTGGAAAAGAAGCTTCCCCCCAATTCTCATTCCAGCTTATATTTCTAGACTAATTTCACCTGACTTCACTTCAAACACCCTCCATTCCAACCAAACTTATGTCCTTGCTGGTCTCAGTACTTGACATCCCATTTCCCACCTACATGCTTTTCAATAAACCAACCAACCAATTAATCAATAAGCATTTCTGAAAACTTTCTGTGTGCCAAGCATTGTGCTAGGTATTAAACATACAAAGACAAAAATAAAACTTTCAAAGAGCTTACCTTCTATAATCTACTTTACACAGGCTTTCTTTCCCTCTAGATTGGAATTTCCACCCTTCTCACCTCAACCTCTTGGAATCCTTCGTTCTCCTTAAAGTTTAGCTCAACCAACATATCCTATTGTATAGGAAACTTTCCCATTAACCTACTTGGTAGTCCTGAAACTTTCTTCCAACTCTGCTCAGCACTTTGGTATAGAATAAAGTCAAGTATCTATGTGCGCACAGCTGTCCTCCATAGCAGAATATAAACTCATTGAGGGGAGAGCCTGTTAATTTTTTTCTTTGCTTAATCTTTACGACCATATCTGACACTTAGTAGACACTTAATAAATGCCTGAATTGAATTTGATATATGATCGTCTACCCATAGCAATGTTTCCTTGCTATGAGAATAGTTTTGTTGATGTGGTAAATAGCATCCCACAAAATTCTTGCCCAAAATATTTGAATCAGTGATTCTCTATTGTTAGTCCCTGGATTTATTGGTTGATCAAAAAGTTGGTCCAATATTGACCTCCTGATCACAAAAACTAACGATGATAAACAAAAAATTTGCACAAGATTTTCAAAGCTGACAAATGTTATCTCATTTGATGCACACAGCAACCCTGGAAAGGAGATGCTGTTATTATTCTCCCTTTACAGATGAAGAAAATTAAGTGTCATCTGATAAGTCCCTGAGGCAGGATTTGAATTGACTAAAGGCATTATGGACCAGGACAAAACATATTTTCTTAGGGAATTCCTGGATGGAGAAGCTCTGTTTACCAATGCATTCAGCAGGTTCTCAGCAACATACAGTCTCCAAAATGGGGCATAAAGCACTGGGTGGTTGTGACTTGATCTTATCAATGTTCCTAATAAAATTTGTCCCTACACAGTTATGATCTGATCAGTGTAGAGCACAGGAAGACTACGTTGGACATTATCCCTCTCTTAAGGTATCTTTTTTTTTTTTTTTGAGGGGGGAGGAGGCTATCACATCAGATTGTTTATTTAATTTAGAATTTTATTTAATTTAGAATACACAAAATCTCCAGACTTTTTGAAAGGCAAATTCTGTTCTAGCTCCACTTCTTCTACCTGTGTATAGCACAAGATCACGGAGATGAGTATGACTCAACAAAAGTTTGTTGAACTGATTTGAATCACAGTCAAACAACTGTTGAAAACATCTGACTCTATAATATATTTAAGATATATTCTTTACTTTTTTTTGCACTGGATTAATATTTATGATACTTCATATTCCAAATTGTTTACTTTTTATTTAAAATTCTTTCCTAAGCTTACTCACTTTTGGCAAAGTTTTCCAGTAGGTAAAGTGAAAGAATGATCTCTTTCCCCCCAAAAAATCCAGTATCATTTTTGAATGAGAAATATTATTTTATCCTGCTAGCTGATAGGTCTTCACATTCTGTGCCCAGAGGGAGCTAGGACACTAAGCTCTGAACTTTCAGGACCTGTGACTTCTAATCTTTTATCAGGGTATTTATGCCCTGCTTCCACCCTATTTATTGTTCAATTTGCTATTGTTCCTTGTGACTTCCTCAACTAAAACATCCTTCCCTGGCAGACATTCCCCTACATATGTTATCTTTCCCATTAGACTTCAAATTTCTTGGGGGGCAGGTACTATTTTAGTTTTATACCCTTTGTATCCTTCTTTAGCAGTGCTTAATATATGCAGTTTCATCTGTTCATTTGTTTATTTACTGACTCACTTCTTCATCTGTATGATGTTACATTTAAGCTAAAATTAGAATTTTTCATATTTCTGGTACACAAAACCTATCTTAATAATAATGATAGGCATTTATGTAACATGTTATAAAATCCTTTATACATATTTTGTCACTTGAGCCTCACAATAAATCTATGAAGTACTAGACCTGTATTACCCCTGTCTTATAAGTGGGGAATCTTAGCCTCAGAAAGGTGTCATGGGGTGCATTGTTCCATAGTTAGTAAGTGTTAGAGGCAAGATTTGAACCCCAATCTTTCTGATTTAAATCCAGCACTTTATTCATTTATCATATCATGTCTCATAAAACATCCATTTTAACTAATGAAATGAAGTTTTAATAGACAGGATTGCTGGTTTGTTGTCTGTGCTGACCAATTAGCATTTCTTTCTTCCATAGAAAGATTTCATCCTTAATCTAGGCTAATCACACACACACATAAACACACACACACACATCTCAAAGGACTCTTAAGGGGGAGATAACATACAAATAATTGTAAAAACAAGTTATATATGTGAAAGAAAAGAAAAGCAAAAGAAAAGAAAAGATAAGATAAGAAAAGAAAAGAAAAGAAAAGAAAATTCAAAGCAATGGGTGCTGGGAAAGGGGGGACATACCCCATCCCCATCAAAGGTGAGATTTGAGCTGAGTTTTGAAGGTAACCAGAAGTTGGTGGTGAGCAGAGAGAGAATTCTAGGCATGGCATGGCCAATCTTGCTGAATAATGTCATTTATGGAAGGGAATAAAGTATAAGTTGACAAAGGTAGGAAAAATTCAGGTTGTAAAAGGTTTAAGTGTCAAAGAAATGATTTTATATTTGATCCTGGTGGTAATAGGGAGCACTAGAATTTATTAAGGGGGTGGTACTGACATAATCAAAACTATGCTGTAAGAAAATCACTTTGTCAGCTGAATAAAGGATGGACTGGAGTGGGGAGAAACTTGAGGAAGGGGAGATTAGTTAATAGACTTGCAATATTCCAGGTATGAGGAAATGAGGTTTGTCTTAGGGTGACAGTTATGGAAATGGAGATAAGGGATGCTGTGAATGTAGAAAGAATATGGATTTGATATCTGTAAATACATGCATGTGATCACCACCATTGGTAAGGAATCTCTATTCCATTTTGACAATGCACAAAGCCTACTCCATGATACTAATTGTTTAAATGAACTTATGTTGTCCTGTGTTATGTCTCCCTTGATGTTGACACTCAGGGGATTGCTGAATAGTTCTTCCTGTAGTTTCATTTGTCAGTGAGCCTTATTTGATTTTAAAATATGCATTAAAAACACTTTTGTTTGAGAAGAGTCTTTGAAGTCATATTTTGTTCTACCAAATCAAGTGCTTTTTTGAAATCAACAAAAAGTTGACATGCAATGAAAACAATCATCATAAAGTAGAGAAAGAGTTTCCCAGGTTCCTGCCTATATGTAGATAAGGATTGTGGTCCTGGAAAGAAGAAGGAGATGGGTGGAGAAATATATGGAGAAGGGTATCCTCCTACTATTCCATCTCAATATCTTTGAGCCCTTACTCCAAATAATTAGCTCAAATAGGAAGCCATCATTCTATATCACTCCTCCTTGTCACAACCAAACTCAAAGAAAAGCTATCTATACTCTTTGCTTCCATTTCCTCTCCTCTAACTTCTCAGTCCCAAGTAAAGCTTTTGACCTTACCACTTAATAAAAATTGCTCTCTCCAAGGCTAGCAAAGAATTCTTAATTGCCTATTCTGCTGTCCTTTCCCTATTTTTCATCCTTCATTGCTTTTCTGTAACTTTTGATGGTATTGGCCACAACATTACTGTTCCCACCCTCTGCTTTCTTGACAATATTCCCTCTCCTAGTTCTCCAATCTCTTATCCATCTTCTTTTCTGGATTACCAACCCTTTTTCTAACTGTTATGGATTTGTTATGGGCCCTTTTCTCTTAACCCTAGGTATCTCCATTATCTAATCAGCTCCCATAAGTCAATTCTCAGCTCTATGGAGATAGCCTGATCTCTCTTTTGAGCTATAGTCTTAATTTAAAGTGATTTAACTCAAAAGATAGTGTTCTATAGTAAAAAGAACAGGGGAGGTTAGGTGGCAAAGTGAATAGTGCCCTGGCCCTGGAGTCAGGAGGCCGTGTATTCAAATCTGACCTCAGAGACAACACTTACTAGCCTTGTGACTTTGGGGAAGTCACTTAACCCTAATTGCCCTGCCTTCCTCCCTACCCCCCTCCCCCAGAAAAAAGCAAAAAAACCCCAAGAAACAAAAACAATGAATCTGGACCCAGAGGGCCTGGGTTCACATCCCATCCCTACCTCTTAATACCTCATGCTAAAATATTCCTTAAATTGTTTTGTTGCTCCAGTATGTCCTTATCTTCAAATCAAAGGGATTCAAGGAAATGACCCTTACAATCTGATGAACTTCTCTAAGAAATGTTAATAGACCCTCTGTTATTCACTTTTGCCCTATCCTACCTAGCCTCTTTTAAGTGCCAGGGCTTTTAGCATGGTACTGTGGGAAAAAACACTGCCTCTGGAGTCAAATGACCTAGGTTCTAATCCTACTTCTCATACTACTTGTATGACCATTGGCAAATCTACTAATTTTTCTGGACCTCAATTTTCTCATCTATAAAATTAAAGGGGTTGAATTCGATGATCTCTGGTGTCCCCTGCAGGTCTAGATCTATGATCTTCTGATTCCATTAGAGTTGTTATAGTAGTACATGCAATTTCCCCCATCTTTAGCCTTTCTTCTATTTTGGTATTGATTTTGACCTTTGCTCTAACCAGTCAATGTGACTATAGATAGCAGATTCTACAATGACTCCCACATCAGTAACCACTCATTTCCTGTCTAGTCAATTTAATTTTTATGATTTTTTTTGTGCTTTCAACATTTAGCACCTTCCAACTCTCTTAAAAATATATTTACGTACAATTTTGAGATTACCCAGTAGTCTATAGGTATTGAACCTCTTTTATTTTTTATTTCCAAAATAACTGTTTGATTTCAGTTTTTTTTTTCTGTGTCCACCATTCTACCAAGTTTCCTAATATAAAAGTAGATATTGACTTAATTCAGAAAATTTTATCAAATTCTTCATATAATTTATCTATTAAAAAAAAAAACTCCTATACAAAAGATGTTGGAGTATCTCTACCCCTTACCCTATCCTTAGTGCTTTGTATGTGTTCTTTTGTAACTTGTCACCTGTTGTTTCTCTTATTGTGTTGTTAGTTTCTTGAAGGCAGGGAAGATTCTGTTTTTGTCTTGATATCTCCAGTGCTTAACATAGAACTTGGTGCTTAATAGGTGCTTAATAAATGCCTGCTTGATTTATTGGCTATTTTTATGGTAGTCTGTTTCTTTTTTTTTTCATTATATAGAAATTCATTTAATTGAGATTTTTCTACTGTGCTGTAATCCAAAGAACTTCAAGAGAACCAAAAAACTAAAAGAACTTTAGTGATAAAGTTCCCAAAATAAATCTAATAAGAAAGAGATTGGTTTAATTGTAGGAATTTCTAGACTTTCTCCTTGTGAATTAGTAGGGTAGCTGATGGTTTTTTTTTTCTTTTTGGAGGGGGAAGGTAGGATAATTGGGGTTAAGTCCCACAGTTAGTTTTGTGTTAAGTGTCTGAGACTGGATTTGAACTCAGGGCCAGTGCTCTATTCACTGCACCACCTAGCTACTCTCATAGGTAATCAATTAAAAAAATTTATTCTGAAATTAAGAGAAAAGAAGCCTTTCCATATCATAGTAGAACAGGGAAAAAAAGGATGATTGCACATGAAAATATAAATTTATTATGTACAACTTAGCATGCATTTTAAATATATAATAAAGTTATTATTTAACTTTATTTTTTTCCCTTTTTTCTTCCCTCCCCCCATCCTAGCCTTATGCTCATCATAAGTCTCACAATGCCAGATGACCAAGTGTAACATACAATTTCATTTCTTGTTACCTTGTGGCACCCAGTGACAAAAATTTGTTTGATTTGTTTCTCTAAGGAGAAAAATATAAACCATCTTTCCCTTTAAAGACAACTTCTTTATCTCTTTTTTATGATATAAATAGTGGAAATGAATTTTAATTTCACTAACATTTGTTGGATTAAAATTATATATTAAGCATTAACAGACAAATTTAATGCTCATAAATATAAGAGTTGTGTAAAGTTTTAGTAACTCCTCAATTTCTCTGTCTACCATTCTGCCACCATCCCTAACAGGACTGACCACATAGGACTGAGGACCGTTTGTTATTATTTTATCTGTTTCATTGTTCAATATGATCTACATTATGAATAATGAACCTAATGCTTATGTATTAACCAACCTCTATCCACAGAATGCATCATGGTCTATTACTGGGTCTATACACAAAGCCTTTAAAGCTTGGTAGAGCCTGCCTGATCTTGTAATATACTATTTTGGTGTTTGAGAATCTTATCTCACCTATAGGCTATGAAAGACATCTGCATAAACAAGGCATTTAATGGAGGTTTTTTTGAATGAATGAATGAATGCAAAACACCTTAGAAAATAGAAAGATGGTGTTAGTCTTATGAGTTGTCTCTTGAAGGAATTTATATCAGGTTTCTGGGTAGGTCTCAACATTATCAACTTAAAACAAAATTGTGCATCATCCCTGTAAGGCAACTCAAGTGATTCCATGCTATATTCACGTTTGATGCAAAGATTAAGTTAATTTCCCATCATAAAGAAGATGTTATAGGCTAATTTGATAATTAATTTGAGGCTATTATTGATAGATTATAGAATACTAATCTTACTTTGTCTAAACCAGGTGACAGAATATTATCTGCTTTCCAGGATTGTTGGATATGATTTTTCTTTTAAATCTCATAGTGAATTCAATAGAATAGGAATTACGTTGCATTTGAAGTCGTTTTTCCCCCAATATGTATTTACTTTTCATGGCTGTTAAATTTAATGATCTGCCAGTATTAGAAATGATGGCTTTTGAAATAATTATTGCCTTGTTGATTTTCACAATTCTAGCAGTGAATAAGAAAACATTATTAGGAAAATTCTTTTATATTTTGTACAGTATTACAAATATTTTACCAAAAGAAATATGTTCCTCTGATTTAACCAACTATTTGCTTCTTACATTCATTTATAGAGATACTGGATTCCACTTACCATAGTAGTATGTTTTTTTTTTTTTAATAGAATCAGATAAATTACTATTCTACTATGGGATTTTAATTAAGATGTTGGGCTAATGAATGTGAAGTAGAGATGATCCATTTCTTTTAAAAAGATCCTTATTCAGACTGAATAGTAGAGGAATTTTGAGGTCTTTGTAACAATATATAATGTCACAGAACAAAATAATCTAGTAACTACAATTGGTAACTGAGTCAAAATCCTGAATTGTCTGCAGATTATATGACAAGAATCATGTTACTTGATTTTCTGTGGTTTAGATTTTTGCAACTGTAAAATGGAATATGCTATTTACATATTTCACAAGGAACTTTAAGATAGAGATTCAAATTTATCAAGAGTTTTTTTGAGATTACACACTTCACTCAGAGATATACAGGTCAGATGCTTTCAAGGGAGTACTCTATTCTTTTGTTTATCAAAAGCTTTGAGAAGTGCTTTTACCATATTCAGGCCACTACTTAGCTCATTGATGCAAAAGTCAAACCCCACTGTAGTACACTCTAAAGAACAGTCTAAATTATTTTGTCACGTTATGTATTTTTGTCAAATTGGATTTTCCTTGAAACAAGTAGACTAACAGGTAGGTCTTAGGAACCTTTTGGTTTGCCTCACTCTAACAAATTTTTCCTAAAAAATTTACCTGTCAATAGTATCTTTTAAATCAAATATTGTTTGAATAATAGGAGAGAGCTTGATATTTAAAGAAACCCTATGGTTAATATGTATGTAATGCAAAAAAAATCATTTTTTTAACATCTCCTCAACATGCAATCTGCTCTCCACACCTCATCCTCCTGCACTCCCAGAAGAATAGTGACCTCTGCTCCTGGGTCTCCTGGCCCAGAGAGGGTTACTCTTACTTTATTTTGCCTACTCTAGGCTTCTATGTGACATCCTGTCTTAACACTATGCCCCCAGCAGATTGTACTTTACCACCATCCTTGTATTCTCCATTTAGAATGCAAGCACAATAAGTGCTTAGTAAACACTTCATATGTCTATCTTTCTAATTGCCACCCTAAGCCAATTGGCTTTCAGGATTAGATTTTTAGGTATCATATTTGCTTAAAGAAGGGAAACACTTCCAATGATATTTTTATTCATTTTAAAGCAATAAAACAAACTCCTAAAAAGTCCTTACAAGGCACAAGTCACTCTGGTAGGCAGCTAGGGATAATAACCCCCAAACTTAAAAGCCTCTGCCATTGAGGAGATTACATTCTGAGGAGGCCTGGTGTGTTCAGGTGTGAGTGTGGTGTGTGGGGTGTGGGCAGGATATAGCATGTACACTAACATACACTAACTATAATATAAATTAAGAGGGAAGAAGCTCTAATAACTGGGAGAAGCATAGAATTAGGGAAGGAAGAGCCACACAAGCTGATCCAGAAGGAAGACAGATATTCTGAAGTATATTAATAATGAATGAATGAACAAAAAAAGCATTTATTAAGTGCTTACTATGTACTCAGCACTTCACTTAGCACTGAGGATACAAATACAAGCATGTAAGACAGCCCCTGCTCTCTACTTGGGGAAGACAATACAATAATAGCTATTATAGAGCTTTAAAGTTTGGAAATAACTTTAAACCCATTGCTTGCTTGTCTTCCCAATAATTCCTGTCTCTCTCAGGTATTATTATCCCCATAAGGAAATTGAGGCTCAGACACTTTAAATGACTTGCCCATTGTCACTGAACAAATTCTTTTTATTTGACATCCAAAACTGAGAAGAGATTTCGTTCCTGGCATGGGAGATCGTATGAATGAATGCATGATTATGAGAAGAGTTTGGGAAAAGCCTACGAGCCCAATTTGCTGAACTCAGAGTTCATGAGGGGGAATAATATCAATCAATCAGGAACCATTAAAAATAAGTTGGTCAAAATGACAAACTTGACAAAAGATCAGAAGTGTTAAGGTCGGAGGGGTTATGGAAAGACACTCATACTAAGTTATTGTTGAAAAAAACTATTATTCAGTTCAACCATTCTGGAAAGTAATTAAGAATTATTTAAATAAAGTGGCTAAAATATTCCAGAGATTCCACTGCTGGGCATATATCCTAAGAAGGTCCTTGTGAAAATAAAAGGAACCCCCACCACCACCATAGACCATGTGGTAGGAACAATATTCTAACCTCTCTCCTCTGTTGCCCTTCCTTTCCTCATGCAAATACGTTTTTGTTTTAAAATATATTGACACCTTCCTCAAAACTTGGTTGGCTCAGGGGACTAGAGGATCAGACTATGGACATCACTTCCTGATCATGTGAGTAAAAAGTAGCCATGACATGCTCCAGGAATGTTCTGATAACATTTCTTTTACTATAGCTAAGTAAATTTATTTTTGTTTATTGTTGGATTACTTATGAGTACCTTACTTTGTTCCATTATCAAACCTAAATTATATTATTAGAGCATTGACGTGGATCTAACCACAAACAAACCACAATATTCACAGCAGAATTTTTGGTGATAACAAAGAACTAGAAAAGAAACAGATGCACATTGATTGGAGAATGGCTAAACAACTCATGACATCTGAATGCAATGCAATATTCCTATCTGGTAGGAAATAACAAATTTGATAAAGATGGAAAGCATGCAAAGACTTACATTAACTTAAATTCTTCTGCTCCTCTCTGGTCTCCACTCATGACTCTGAAATACCATAGAACAACAATCTTCTCACTGAAGTGCACTATACTGTTGAAAGCCCCTTTCTCTGATTGGTTGGTCCCTTTAAGGAAAGTGCCAATGTTATCCATGTTCATTCCTTCATTCCTCCCCAAACTCTGCTTCTGCCTCTCTGGACATTCCTCATCATGCTCCTGTGTTATTGCTCCTCTCCACTCCCCAGGCCTTACTTCTCCTCCATTTCCTTCTATGTGAAATCTTACTTCATTAGATTGTAAAGGGTGTTGTGGGTAGGGATTGTCTTTCTTTCTGCTTGTATTTGTATCACCAGTACCTTTTATAAGTGTTTAATAAATATTTGTTTCCTTGCCTTGACCAGAGCTGGTACAAAATGAAATAAACTGAGTCAGAAAAACGACATGTACAATGACTACAATAATGTAAATAGAATGAGCAACAACAATGAAACAATAGAAAATATAAGCTACAAAACTATACAAAAAATTGCTCCTAAAAAAGAAATGTGAGAAGACACTTCTCTTTATTCCTTTGCAGATTTAAGAGGTCCAAGGGTGTGGAACACTGAATATAATATCAGATTTTTCCAAATGTATTACTCAATTTGCTGAATTTCCTTTTCCTCTTCTTAAATTATTTTTTATAAGGGATGACTCTTTGGGAGGAAAGATGGGGGAGAGAAATAAGAGAAAATCTTGGTAATATAATAACAAAAGATATCAATAATTATTTTAATAAGGCTTGAAAGATAGGTAGGAATTCATATTGTAGAGGGTCACAAGTATGAAACAAAGGGATTTTTCTTTTATTCTATAAGCAATTGAAAGCAACAGAGTGACATGACCAATATTTATCTGTGCCTTAGAAAAATTAGTCTGACAACTCTGTGGAGGATGGATTAAGGAGGGGAGAAAATAGAAAAAGGGAGACCAATTAGAAAGCTATTATTGTAAAAAACAATCCATGTGAGAGGTTATAAGAAACTGACAAGGACTAGAACCTAGGTAGATATTAATAAAATCATAGATAGGGAAAGGACTGTGCTATTTTTCATCTTTTTATCACCAGCAGGTGCCACGGTACCTTGCACACAGTAGGTAGTGAATAAATGCTTATTGGATTTCATTGAATCCAGTCTAAACCCTCATTATATAAATCAGAAAACTAAAGCCCCCCCAAATTTAATTGACCTGTCCAAAACCACACACTGGAAATATGGGACCAGTTATTGCAATGGGATTTATCTCCAAGTAAATGGTATTGTAATAGTCACTATGGGCTGATATGTTTCCCAACATATTGATTTAACTTCAGCTGACAGTTTACTCAGAGAAGTTCATAGATCAATAGGGTTAGAAGGGATCTCTAAAGTTACCTATGGATAACCAAGACTGAGAAAGTGACTTGCTCAAGGTCACACAGTAACAGCAAAGGAAGAATAAGAAGCTAGGACCTTAACTTAGGTCTAACCAGGAGCAAGATGCTAATGAAAAATAGTCCTAACTAAAATAAAAGAGATGTTATACTTTAGTAGTACAACTGTAGAGATGTTGTACCAGAGAATGAGTGTTGGATTTGTGGGGGAAGGACTTGGGTTCAAATAGTACTTCTGACATTTATTATCAATGTAAGGTTGGACCTCTCTGGATCAGGTTCCTCATCTGTAACATGAGCAGGCTAATCTAGATTAGGGGTGGGGAACTTGCAGCCTTGAGGGCACTTGTGGCTCACTATGTCCTCAAGTGTGGACCTTTGACTAAAAGCAAACTTCACAGAATAAATCCCCTTAATAAAAGAATGTGTTTTACAAAACTCATACTCAGTCAAAAGGCAGCACCCAAGGTCTTAGAAAGCTTCATGTGACCTTGAGGCTACAGGTTCCCTGCCTGTAACCTAGATAAAACTTATGGCTTCTTCTAGATCCAAATCCTTCATCTTACACAGCTTGTTAATTATTTTCATAATAAAGTGTTGACCCTTTTAGAAGGTTAAGCTTTTCAATATATAACTCAGGCAGCCATCAAAGAATCAACTCTCACAAAACAGGCAGTGCATTTCAGTATGGAGAACTTTGAACCTGAACACAGTAGACCTGAGCTTATATTCAGACTACTTATTGTACGGGTTTATATAGTCATTTGACAAACTTTATCCACAGGTTGGGACATATTCCTTAGTAAACTATAATAATGTATCCTTCATGGACTCCACAAAACTTTTTCCATGGGATTCTTCAGAACCAGAGGCCCTTCATAAAAACAGAGGACAGCAAAGAGATAGGGTAATAGAAGACAATGCTATTGGAAGTTTGAGAAGGCACAGTAATGCATGCACTTTTTCTAGCAGCTTTTCCTGGTTGGGCTTGGACTGACACTCAGACACTATTTTGCACATTGTCACTAGCTTCCCAGTTGTTTTTCTTTTTTTTAACTAAACACAAACCCATGCACACATGCAACATAACGAACATCCATTTGAAGCATCAAAAAAAGGGCAATACTACTGAGAATTCATCGTTGTTTACAAACTCAACATTCAAATGTTTTCATCAAAAGCTTATTCTAGGCAGTAAATGAAGTAATCTTTTTGGAAAGTAATAGGATTTTATTCTCAAGAGATTCTCCTACTGAGAGGTGGCCACTTCCTTAAATCAGTCAGTCAGGTATGATGTTACCTCGAGTCCCAACTGCTTGAAGCAAATAAATAATAAATGAAGATGGTATTTGAGTCTGAAACATCATCGCAGAGGTCAAGATCTCTCCTTTTTGTGAACTCTGTAAGATGTGTAGTGCGGAAACAAGAGCTAAAGGTTGAGAGCTTAGCCATGAACTACACTTTGGCTTGTAAACTCAAAAGTGGCTACTAACCATGACCGAAACGTATCACTGGAGTTCCTCTTCTCTTCTCCTTCTTTCTTCTTCTTCTGTTTCTTCTTTATTTTTTTTTCTTTTAGATTTTATGGTCTAAGTTTTGCTTTCACTCCAGGAGAGTGGAGAGTCAGAAAACACTGGGAAGAAAAGTTAGCATTCTTTCTGAGCACAAACCTGCTGCTAAGCTGGTATTTTGTATTGATTTTTCCTGAAGCCTGTAATCTTGAAAGCTTGTAACAGAGGATGAGGTAAATATCATTTTATTTGCTCAAATAGGTTTAGATTAGATTGAGATGAAAAACTAGGGACAGGCCAAATTAGGACTGAAAGCAGCAATTACAGATTATTGTTTCCAGCAGTAACTAGAATAGGTTATTTCACTGATAAAAAGGCTTGTTGAAAGAAAGAATCAGTGATTTGCTTTTGCTTTTTCAGAAGAAAAAGTGAAGACATGGGTAAAAGAGGAAAATATAAACTGAAATCTCAAATATGGTTTTCTGAAGGTGCAAGTAATCCATCTTCTTCTGAAGCAAATCTGTTAAGAATTCAAATGGCCCTATATGATCTCACCCTCTGGTCTAATTAAGGCAAGATATGATCATGAATATTCTAGCAAAAGAAAATAAAATAATTTTTGGAAATGCATTATACTAATATATATTACTGATATCAAAATCAATATGTAGATATATATATATATATTTATGCTTGTGTTTGTTACATAGGTATGTATATATAAACACACACATGTACATATTCTCTAGTCCAAAAACAAAGCATATATAGCCTGGAACATAATTATAAAATAAGCTCTAAAAATAATTCCATCAATAAAATGGTTTAGGAAAAAAAATAGAGTATACCAAACTGTTCAAATGGTACTGACAATAAGGCATGGAATTTAAAAGGCTTAACCATGTCTTATCTTCCAGTCTGTTTTATTTCTTCATCTTCGGAGCACTTCAAACATACGAGCTGTTATTCCATCTTTAGATCAGTAACTTTGAATTGTTCTACCTGTCATTCTGCAGTGACTAGTACGGCGAGATGTCATAGCATCTTTGTTTGCACTTTCATTCTTTCACATTAAATGGCAATCATCCGGCCCTTTTGATTTGTTTCTTTTATTTAGCCCTGAAATTTTTACACTAGAATCTCATTAAAGCTGAACTAGTGTACTCCTGTCAGAAAACTAATGGAAAAAAGTTTAAAAGTGAAATGTGTCCCCTAGATTGTCACTTACCAGAGGAGTTGCATCTATCAAGATTTTCCCGGAGTTTACCGCTTTGATTTATACTTTATCAAGCCTGCTTGTCTCTTGCTTTCTCTTTTCTTTCTCATCTACAAAATGAGGAAAGCCCAGTGTTCGAATACACATGGAACTGAGTTAATATAGATCAAAGAACAAATAAAAACCTGCGAGAAATATTAATCTCACAACAATGCTCAGTTTTTCATGATTCCAACATTTTATACTGCTTATAAAATAAACAGGCACAATGACGTTTCATATGTGAAGCCTTAATGGAATTGGCAACATATTTTCTGGCTCATAATCAGAACTAAAAGATCAAATGCCTCCAAAGAACCCCTGTCACAATGGATAGTGCTACTTCTTACTGGACCCCCATTTTCCCTCACATAGTCAAATGAAAACATTTTCCTTTCCAACTCATTGCTTGGAGGAGAGGTGAAGATAGCAATTATGACTAACAGGAGCCTGTAGAGATGGGATTTTGTAAATGACACAGAATCTGTTTATGCTTATATTTGCCCCACGTGTTTCGAAGAAAAATCATCTGGGTCATAGTCATTTAACCAAGGCTCCATGGACAATGACATATCTATTCACTCAATAAAAATCCTCTGTTTTTTTTTCCTTCATAGGCTGCTGTGCTGAAAGATAAGAAAAATAGATTGTATGGGAGCTTGACCTTTTTCAAAGCTTCAGAAAAGATGTGCTTTCAGCATGTATGTAAATGAATCCTAGTAAAATTATGAACAATTAAATAATGGGAGCTTCCTGGGAGGAGGAGTTGTAATGAGTTGGGATACTTCAGGGTTACTAGTTGAAACCACAGCATATATATTGTACTGTTAATGCACTCATCTACTTACGAGATACTCAGCATTTCTGACGCATCGACTAAATGTTAAATATATCTGGAATCTGTTCTAGTCTGGTGGAGGTAGGAGATATTGCTAACTTAATGAATCTTTACACTTTATAGGAATGCTACATTATAACACTAATTATTATATTAATAATATCTTGGGGGTAGATCAGAGATATAGCATGGCATAGTGGATAGAAGCTAGCCTTAGAGTCAATAGGACTTGAGTACAAGTCCTTCCTCTAAAAAGATGTTTGCTATGTGATCACAGGAAAGTATTGTTAAATGACTCTTTCTGGCCCTTTTTAAGACTATAACTTACAGAAGAATTGACCATATTCATTAATTAGGGGAGTTTGCTCATTGAGAGTTCCTCACACAAATATAGTTTCAAATGATTTTTTTAAATTTCATAATCACCATCATCATCCATATTTGTATAGGAGTACACAGTTTACAAAGTGTTTCCATGACAACCCCTTTCCTCCAGGAGTTTACATCATAACTGGGTCAGAAAACACGCAAAAGAGAGTTTAAAAGTTAGGTGCTGATAGTGATAAGGATAGGAGATGCACAACTAAGAAGGAAATGAAACAGAGCCAGCTTGGACCCATTGCAGGGTGAGAAGACCTCAGATGATAGGGAAATGCCAGGTAAGAAGGCAGCTAAGTCAGGTCAGCAGCCTTTAGAGAGTCAGAAGCACAGTATGGAGGAGAATGAAACATCATCAGCCTTAGCCAGTCCCCAAATTGGAGACTGCTTCAAAAGGAAACTAGTAATGGGAGAAGAGAACTGACATGGCAGAGGGATTTCTCGGGGTAAGAAGACCACAAGTCACTGAGGGAAGTGGCAGGGGAAGAATGGAGCCCACTTCCGGTGGTAAAGTTCAGAATGATTCACATATCTTCTCATTCTAAAAAGATCACATTGTTAAGACTATATGGCATAATGGCTAGAGTGCTAGACTTACAATGAGACTTCAATTCCAGTCCTGCCTCAAATACTTGCTATATCACCCCTGGGCAAATCATTTGGGTGCCATTAGTCCCAGTTTCCTCATCTCTAAATTGGGGATAATAGCAATTTCCTCATAAGGTTTTTGTGAGGATCAAATGAGATGTTTTGTAAAGATGTTTATGTAAAATGTTTTGCAAATGTTAAAGAGATAAGTAAAGGTTAGGTATTATTACTATTTGTTATATGCACTTAAACACGTTGACTAGGATGTTTCTACATGAGACAAAAACAGCCAATTGAAACATGAAAAGTGACCAGTCTGTGTAGTTCATGGCTATTGACAGGGTGTCCCAAAAAATCTAAATGCAAATTTAAGCTTTACATAGCTTAAATACAGTAAGTTATATATATGTGTGTGTATCTACATATATAATACATATATTATCTATATATATAATGTTTAAGTTTTAAATATCATAAAACTGTGCTAAGATTTTTGAGATACTTTGTATTTCCTAATCGTTCTTTATGTTGCCAGACAATTGACTTAGTTGCTTTTCTCTATGAATTAATTGTCAAAACTGTTTCTATTGTTTATCAACACAATTAGGAACAGAGTCAGGATAGGAGCTGAAAGTGTCTCTCTAGGCTTGGGCTCCTTCCACTAAGTTATGCTGCTGCTCCTCTAGAAAATAACACTAGCCCACCTGTAGTTGCCTAGGTGATCTTTTGTATTCTTAGGACCCCGACCAAAATGAAAGAAATCCAGCAATCTGTTCTCAGGAAAAAATATATATATTCCCTTGAAGAAAATGTGTGGCTACCAAATACCTATTCTGATGAGATTTTTGTAGAAATCAAGTGAGCCCAGCCGTGGACTTCTAAAAACTGGAAAAAATACATCTTTATTTGAATTTAAAACAACAACAACGACAAATAACACAAACAAACAAATTGGTTTTCTGTGGGCCTGGTTGGTTTTGAGTGCCTCTGCAGGTGCCTGAGGCTGGTGCTGTATATTAAACAAAAAGAAATACACTAACAAAAGCAGCAGGTGAATAATATAAACAGAGCAGGCGAATGCTGAGCCAACTTTCCCAAACAAATCTTTCAATACACCATAGTGATTATTTGCAATATTCCTGTTGTTCTTGCCACAGCTTGCTTCCTCCAAATGAGTGTACATCACTGAGGTGTCTGAAGAAGAGACTTGGGGTACTTAGGACTAGGCAGAAATGTGGAGTTAAAACCAGGACAGAAAACTCTACAGCTCAATGTGTCAAAATATCACCTGAAGGTGATGGATCCAATATGGGAAAGAGAAAATGGAATGAAAAACCTCAAAAATCTTTTTCTGATGACCAAATATTCTGTAGTTGTGTGTTCAATTAAAAATGAGTCTTTAGGAAGGGGCCTAGTGGATCAAAATTTAATTTTATCCTTAGGATCATTACTTTTGGTTTAGAAGGAACCTTTGAGACCATCTGGGACCATAGGAGTAAAGCTAGAAGGAAGCTCAGAAGTCACATTTTACATCACATTTTACAGATGAGGAAACTGAGTCTCCTGGAAGGGAAATAACTTAATGCAGAGGTAGCACTTGAACCCAGATTTTCTGATTTGGAAGGTTTCCATTGCCCTAGGCTACTTTTCTGGTATCCTGCACCTGTTGGAAATTTCCTCTGTTTCATTTCTTGACTAAGATTTTAAGGAAATAGGCAACAAATTCAATGGTGTGAATGTCCATATTTAGTTCTGTTGTAAAAACAAACAAACAAACAAACAAAAACTATGACTCTATGGTGAGGATAAGAGGATTAAGTCAATTATTTGGAAATAGGTGGATTAGACCTGATGGACCTATGGTTTTTGTATGAAACTATGGATTATTCCCATAGATGTGAACAAAAAAGTAAAGTTAAATTTTATATTATATGAACAATTTCAGTTCCAAATGAAAGCTCATGATAGGCTTAGAATAAATTTTGACTTTGCCCCAGAGGAAACTGATTATCCTACATTTTTAAATACAATGAACTAATGAACATTTTCTCAGTTGGCATTTTCTGCATGGGTATAAGGCCTCATGAAACTTCACAAAAAGTGAGAACATTTTGTTAAAAACTACAACCTAAAATGACAACTAAATTTGTAATTTCCTTGAATGATTACTGGATGAAAATTGGTTCCTTTCTCAAATGTATTAGTATCACATTGAAGCTTTTTTCTTTAAATGGAGGTGAATAATGTCTCATATGAACTTACTTTCATAGATTTGTTTTTCATTGGCATGGTTAGGTGGTGCAGTGAATACAGCACTGTCCCTGAAGTCAGGAGGACCTGAATTCAAAGATGGCCTCAGACACTTAACACTTACTAGCTGTTTGACCTTGGGCAAGTCACTTAACCTCAATTACCCTGCCTTCCTCTCTTCAAAAAACAAAAAAGAAAATACAAAAAAACAAAAAACAAAAACCCAGATTTGTTTTTCATCTCTGTCTACTAGCAGCATCACATATGAAATTATCCAGCCTATATATCAAGTGGGAAGTAACATTAAAGGAAAGGCAAGCGATTCTAGGGTAGATAGAATACTAGAGCAAATCATAAGATAGTTCCAAATCATTTTAACTAGGGTGGAAGAGACCTCAAAGACAGGCCCAGTGAGGTTAAATAATTTTTCCAGGTTCAGACATGTCATAGATAGGATTTGAACTGGTATTATCTGACTGTAGAGAATGTTGTTTATGCTCTATCAAAAGACTTAAAAACTTCTAAGGCTTAAAGCAAATCTGATCTGTTACTTAATTTTGTCTCTCTCACAAAATGAAGTTGTAGCTTCTTATTTTCTGCTCGATAAAGTCTGAATTCCTCCTTCTAGTTACAGAGAAAAATTATACTATAATTGCTCAACAAGATAGCATCCACATATGCCCAGAATCTCAAACCTGAAAGAGACTTCAGAGTAACCTCTAACTAACTAATCCAGATCCCTCAATTTACGCACGAGGAAACTGAGAAACTAAGTGATTTTCTTCACAAGTATATTTAGAAATGGAATGAGAAGCCAGGTCTTCTGGTACTTTAGACAGTGGCTTTCCACTACATCAGGGTTCTACATATTCTCAAATTTTAAGGTTTTTCTCAGAAAGATAAGTTATATGAAAGAAAGAAGTAAGTTTGTCATATTGGTATGACAAATATCAATATCATTATTGATCTAACCAGAGTGCTTCATTGATATTCTGGAGGTATCAGGAGAAAGAGCAAGACCTCCAGCACATTTGGTAGAAGTCTCACAGGGAACTTTTGGGGGCTCATGGTTTAGAGTCACACAGGAGTAGAAGGAGGGAAGGGTAGCTAGACTGTGATGAATTTCTGAAGGGAACTCCTAAATCAATGAAATCATAGATTCATTTGATTATTGAGAGTTCATGAAGAAAAAAAATCCAAATTAATTTTAGATAAGGGTCTCAAGAGCTTGTGGCCCTTCCCCAATTCCTTTTGTCTTCTTTTACATTCTCTTTCTTGGTGGTCTTATCAGTTCATATGGATTCAATGATCATCCAGTGACTCTCATATCTTCATATCCAATCCTTTTCAACCTCCCAAGTTCCAGTCTCACACTGCCTAATGGACACTCCCAGATGGTTGCTCAATGGTATTTCTAACTCAAGATGCCTGAATGAAGCTTTCATTGTCATCACCCTTGAAAACCATGCACTTCCTAATTTCTCTATTTCAATTGAAGTTACCACCTTTTTTCTGGTGATATCTGTTGGTTGACACTGGTTCAAATCCTGTGTATGACATGTGTGAACTTGAAAAAAATCATTTAACTTCATGTAATAGTAATGGAATATAAGATCTTACTACCCACTAATAAGATTCATATGGAACCCATTAAGGGAAACTTGACTAGGGGATGCTTGTTTTTAAAGGATGGATCAAATATTTTGTTAATTTCTAATTAGGCACTGAGTCATGAGGGTTGTGATGACCTCTGACTCTAAAAAAGGTATATATACCCTGAGGTTAGCATTTTGTGTTGGGGCTTACTCATTGGAATAGTGTTCTTGTGATTTGACCAGATAAGACTCTGGGTAGCTGTTAAGGAGTCCCCTGGCTTTGAAAAACCCAGATGTTGGTGCTTCTCCCCCTGGTAACTGTGTATGCATTGATCAGACAGTTGGATGTGTCTGTCAATCTGTGCTAATTTCTTAGACAGATGTTGGTCTTTATTTCTCTGCTTGTATTTTCTCTATTTTCTTTGTATTTTTTCTAAAGTTCTGGGTGCTGACTTCCTCTCTGAAGTAATGAATATAATTAAAAAAGATTGTTGACTCCTTAAACAGCTATCTTTCCTAGTAAAGCAGATCTAAGAACGAATGCTAGCAGCTTTCCTGGGTATGTGAATGTGGTTACTGCTACACCTCATCGGGCCTGTTTTCTCAAATATAAAATGAAGGGGTTGGACTCAGTGAACACCTTTTTTTCAGGTTCACAACCTGAAGCCATCCTTGACTTTTCATTTTCCCTAATGACTGAAAAATTGATTTTCATAAAGCACAGGTCTTACCAGGTAACTTTCCTAATCCAGAAATTTTAGGGGTTTCCTCTGGCTTATCTGATCAATTAAAACCTCCTCTGATTGGTACTTGGCAATCTGCTGACCTTTCTAGGCTTCTCACAATCACTTCCCTTCAATCTCTGACCCAGCCAAGATGACCCATTCATGAAATTCCATTTCCTGTTTCTCTGCCTTTCTATAGGCTATCTACCAGGTTTGTAATATCCTCCCTCCTCACATTCTCACCTAAGAAATCCCAGTTTTCTTCAAGTGCTATATCCTACAGGATATCTGTCCTGATTCTGTTAAAAGTAATTTTTCTCTTTCCATAAAGTTATTTTGCATATGTATCTGTAAATGCTTTTCCTTCAAAACAGAATTTAAGTTCCCTGACGTCAAAGATTCTTTGTTTCCCCCCTCACCTTTGGCTTGGTATCCTTGGTTAATATGGTACCCATCACACAAGAAGTATTTAATAAATGCTTGTTGCAAGAAAATCATGAAAAACAAGCCCACAGTTTGGTAAAGGAGACACAAAAATATTGAAGAAAATAACACATTAAAATTGAATTTCCATTGAATGTATATCTAATTTTGAGGTTGGGTCTCATAACAATTACTCATTCATTCAACAAGCATTGTGATTGTGAGAACTATATCAGAGACACTGGCTGTAAAAATTCTTTCCCAAGTTTTTGCTTCCCTTCTAATCTTGGTTATATTGTTTATGTTTGTACAAAAACTTTTCAATTTAATGTAATCAGATTCTCCATTTTGCAATACATAAAGCTCTCTATCTAGTTTGGTCATAAATTCTTCCCTACTCCATAAATCTGACAGGTAAACTATTCCTTGCTCTCCCAAAATGCTTATAGCATAAGCCTTTGTATCTAGATCATGAACCCATTTTGATTTTATTTTTGTATATGGTGTAAGATGCCCAGTTCTATGCCTGGTTTCTGCCATACTATTTTCCAGTTTTACCAGCAGTTTTTGTCTGAACAAAACAAACAAAAAAGGTTCTTATCCCAGAAGCTGGAGTCTTTGGGTTTATCAAACAATAGATTACTATAGTCATTAACTACTGTGTCTTGTGTACCTAATCAGTTCCACTGATCCACTACTCTATTCTTCAGCTAGTAACAAGTAGTTTTAATGACTGCTGCATTGTAATACAGTTTAAATTCTGGTATGACTAGGTTTCCTCCCCTAGCATTTCTTTTAATTAATTCCCTTGATATTGTGGATCTTTTATTCTTCTAGATGAATTTTGTTACTATTTTTTCTAACTCTATAAATTTTTTTTTTGGTAGACTGGTTGGTATAGCACTAAAAATGCAAATTAATTTAGATAAAATTGTCATTTTTATTTTATTACCTCAATCTAACCAAAGGCAACTGATGTTTTTCCCAAATATTTAGATCTGACTTTATTTGTGTGGAAAGTGATTTGTAATTGTGTTTATATAGTTCCTGGGTTTGTTTTGGCAGGTAGATTCCCAAATATTTTATAATGTCTACAGTAATTTTAAATGGAATTTCTCTTTCTATTTCTTGCTGTTAGGTTTCATTAGAGATATGTAGGAATGTAAAGAATTTATGTGGATTTATTTTATGTCCTGCAACTTTGCTAAATATATTTATTATCTCAAGTAGTCTTTTACTCAATTCTCTAGGATTCTCTAAGTATATCATCATATCATCTGTAAAGAGTGATAGTTTAGTCACGTTTTTGTCTAATCTAATTCCTTTGATTTATTTTTCTTCTCTTATTGCTACAGCTAACATTTCTAGCATCAAACTGAATAACAGTAGTGATAGTGGACATCCTTGTTTCACTCCTGATCTTATTGGAAATGATTCTAGCTTATTCCCATTACATATAATACTTGCTGATGGTTTTAGATATATGTGACTTATCTTTGAGGAAGACTCCATTTTTTCCTATGCTTGCTAGTATTTTTAATAGGAATAGGTGTGACATTTTGTCAAAAGCATTTTCTGCATCTATTGAGATATAATCATAGTTTCTACTGGTTTTGTTGTTAATATGATTGATTATACTGATAGTTTTCCTAATGTTGGACCATCCTTGCATTCCTGGAATAAATCTTACTTGATCAAAGTGTATTATTTTCATGATAAGTTGCTGTAATCTTTTTTCTTTTGCTAATATTTTATTTAAAATTTTTGCATCTATATTCATGAGGGAAATTGGTTTATGATGTTTCTTTCTTTATTTTGACTCTTCCTGATTTAGGTATCAGTACCATATTTGTGTTATAAAAAGAATTTGGTAGGACTCTTTCTTCTCCAGTTTAACAAATAGTCTTTAAAGTATTGGAATCAATTTTTTTTAAATGTTTGATAGAATTCCCTTGTAAATCCATCTAGCCTTGGAAATTTTTTCCTAGGGAGTTCACTGATGGCTTGTTCAATTTCTTTTTCTGAGATGGGGTTAAGTATTTTACTTCCTCTTCAGTTAATCTGGGCAATTTATATTTTTGTAAATATTCATCCATTTCACTAAGATTGTCAAATTTATGGACAACAATTGGGTAAAATAATTCCTAATTATTATTTTAATTTATTTTTCATTGGAGGTAAATTCACCCTTTTCATTTTTGATACTGGTGATTTAGTTTTCTTCTTTGTTTTATTTAAATTAAATTGATTAAAAGTTTATCAATTTTTTTTCATAAAACCAACTCAGTTTTATTTATTAGTTCAATAGTTTTCTTAATTTCAATTTTATTAATCTCTCCTTTGATTTTCAATTTCTAATTTAATATTTAATTGGAGATTTTCAATTTGTCCTTTTCCAGCTTTTTCAGTTGCATGCCCAATTCATTGATCTCCTTTTTCTCTATTTTATTCATGTTAGCATTCAGAGATGTAAAACTTCCCCTAAGAACCACTTTTGCTGCATCCCATAAGTTTTGGTATATTGTATCATTGTCATTCTCTTGAATGAAGTTACTGATTGTTTCTATGATTTGTTGTTTAACTCACTCATTCTTTAGGATTAGAATAGTTAGTTTCCAATTAGTTTTTAGTCTATCTTTCCATGGCCCTTTATTATATATGATTTTATTGCATCTTGATCTGAAAAGGATTCATTTAACCTTTCTGCACTTGAATTGTGAGGTTTTTATGCCCTAGTACATTGTCAATTTTTGTGAATGCGACATCTACCACTGAGAAGAAGATATATTCCTTTTTATTCCCATTTAATTTTCTCCAGAGGTGTATCATATCTACCTTCTCTAAAATTGTATTCACCTCCTTAACTTCTTTCTTGTTTATTTTGAGGCTAGATTTATCAAGTTCAGAGAGGGGGACGAAGAGGTTCCTCACTAGTATTGTTTTCTATCTATTTCTTCATCTAACCCCCTTAACTTCTCTAAGAATTTGAATGCTAAACCACTTGGTGCATATATGTTTAGTAATGATATTGCTTCATTGTCAATGATGCCTTTTAGCTGGAGCTTGTTTCCTTCCTTACTTTTGTTAATAAATCTATCATTGTTTTTGCTTTATCTGAGATTAGGATTACAACCCCTCCTTTTTTTTACTTTAGTTGAAGCATAATATATTATACTTCAGCCTTTTACCTTTACCCTGTGTGTATCCCCTGTATCAAATGTGTTTCTTGTAAATAACATACTGTACTATTATAGTTTTAGTCCATTCTGCTATCTTCCTCTGTTTTATGGGAGAATTCATCCCATTCACATTCACAGTTATACTTACTATCTTTGTCTTTCTCTTCATTCTGTTCCCTCCCCTCTTTATGCTTTTATTTCTCCCTTCTCCATTCCCTTCCTTAAGAGTTTTCCTTCTGACCACTGCCTTCCTGAATATTCTCTTCATATCAGGCCCCCTCCCTTTTCCCACCCTTTCCCCTCCTATGGCATATTAGACTTTTATACTTAACAAAGTATGTTATTCCCTCCTTGAACCAAATCCAATGAGAGTAAATCTCAAACAATTTGCTCCTCTTTCTCTCTTCTTTCCTCTACTATAAGTTTTTGTGTCTCTTCATGTTAGATTCCTATACTTAACTGAGTATTATTCCCTCCTTGAATCAAAACCAATGAAAGTAAAGCTCATACAATGTTCATTGCCCTCCCTTCATTCCCTCTACTATAGTATGCTTTTAAGCCTCTTTGTTTGGTATAATTTACCCTTTTCTGCCTCCTCCTTTCCTCTTCTCCCATTACAATCCCTATGTATGCCTTAATAAGGTTTTTTTTTTCCATCACCTTAACTAATATATACCCACAATCTCTATCTATGTATATCCCTTTTAAATGTCATGATAATTATACAATTCGTAATATTGTCAGGTATCATGCTCCCATATAGTTTACTCTTATTGAATAACAAGTTGTGTGTGTGTGTGTGTTTTCCCAGTTTACCTTTATGTCTCTCTTGAGTTTTACGTTTGGAGATTAAATTTTCCATTGAGCTCTGGCCTTTTCATCAGGAAGATCTGGAAGTCTGTTATATCATTGAATGACCATCTCTTTGCCTGAATGATTATCTTGTTATCATAATAACTTTCTATAGAGTTTTTATTTTTCCATTATTTGCTCATTTCCCCAACCTATTACTTGACTTTTAACTCTTTATTAAAGTAGGGCTCTGTTTCCAGTGTGTACAATACACTGTCCCAAGCTTTGGGGTTTTGTGCAGCTATTTTCAGAGACACCCCCATGAACCTGTAAGTTTTTGTTTTTCCAGTGTGGTATGATTTAAGGAGAAATGTTTCCTTCTCTTCTGGCCTGTGCTGTGGTCTGTGAGCAACCACAAGCACTTTTTTCTGCCCTGGAACTATAAGGAAGGTCCTACCTCTCACGAAGCCTGAGACTCTGCCATGCTAGTGTTCCTCCTCACCCTGGCATTGCCACACAGAACTGCAACCTGGATCACAGTATGGGCAAAACAACAGAGTCCTTCCTCAGTGCTAGCAAAGAGCCCCTGCAATCTCCTGATCAGTTGCTGGATCCCCTTTCTGTCTTTGGGCTGAAATGTCTAGAAGCAGCCCCTGTCACTGCTGCTGCCACTGCCACTGCCACTGCTGCTTCTCCTGATTCATTCACTCCCAGGGCCTACTCCTGGTTTGCTGGAGCTTGGGCTATGATGGTAGTCTGTGCTGGGTGGCCTGCACTGGACTGCTCTCCTCTCTTACCCTGGTATGGAAGACGTTTCCTGCTGTCCTTTCAAATTGTCTTGGCCTATAAATTTGGACTCTTGTCTTTTTGTGGGTTCTGATGTTCTAGAATTTGTTTAGGATCGTTTAAAAAAGTATTTGGAGAGCCGGTGGAAATCTCAGGTGTGTCCTTGCCTTTACACAGGCATCTTGGTTCTGCCCTGAGGAATTCAATTCTTATTAAGCCCTTTAAGAGATATGGGTGGAGGGATGTTTCTTGAAGCCTTCACAAGAAGAGTTTGAAGACATTTGGGTTATAGGTCTTTCCTACTTATTAATTAAATTAAATTAATTAAATAATACTATAGGGGAAGCCCTCACAAATTGTGACCATATAAATCTCAGGGCACTGTATCTCTTTAGGAAGTATTGTTAGGGTGAGGGGTGGAGTCAAGATGATGGAGTAGAAACAGGACTTCCACAGGGCTCTGGGTTCCACCTCCTCCAATTCATGTAAAAAATGTCTCTAAACAAACTCTGGAGCTCCAGAACCCACAAAATGACAGAAAGAAGCTAACTTCCTGCTGAAGACAGGCTGACAGGCCGGCAAGAAGCTGCCCGCACAGCATATAGGGAGCCAAGCCCAGACCTGCTTGAGCACAAGGCTTTAGCCTCAGGGCAGCCACAACCAGCCACTGGCTGGAGGGACTTCAGATCACCAGCAGCTGTGGGGGTTTCCAGAATTAGCAACCCATTGATGATAAGGACAAAGTGAGAGGTCAGTGCAGTGTGGACTTTGGGATCCGGGAGTTTGGTAGTGTAGTGTGGCCTTTACTCCCTGGAGGAAGAAGTGGCTGAGGCACCACCACATGGCTGCTTTAGAGCTCCTGGCCTGCAGATTGTAGGGGGACCAAGTGACCAGTCTGAAGGTTAATCACTCTTTGCATGCACATGCATACAACATGCACACTTTGCACTGCACATGCCATCATGTTATGCAGTGGCAACAAATGTCTCCAGAAACACCTCGGCTTAGACTTGAGACTACTGTGTGTTATGAATTACAGTGTTTTTACTATATACACAAAATTGTTTAAAAAAAAATTTTTGGTTTGGCATTAGGACAGAATTTCCAATAATTTCTGAAATGGTCTTAAGCATACTTCTGCTCTTTTTACTACGTATTTATATGAAGTGGAATTCTCAGCATAGACAATTATAAAATTGAAATATCTATCAACTTTGAAAAATCTTGATGATGCTCTCTGTCCTGCTGCATCAAATATTCTGCCAAGATTTAATTCTTTATGTAAAAATAAACAAGAACATACATCTTCTTAGTATGCAAATTTTCTTCCATCTTTAATAATTTATATTCCCAAGGATTCCTTCTTGAGAAGGCCATACATTTATTTAGCTTGCTTACCTTGCCTTGAAGATCTTAAAGTGCTATAAAAACATAATCATCACCACCATTATTATCCAATTTCTTGCTGCACAACATCCTTCAAATCTAACCCTTTGTCTCTACCCACAGAGCTACAACCTCAATTCAAGATCTCATGGAGGCCTCTTTCCAAGACTACTACAATGACTTTTTATACCCACCTGCCAAAGTAATTTTCCTCAAGCACAGATCTGACCTTATCACTCTCCTGTGCAGTAAACTCCAGTATCTCCCTTCTCTAGGATAAAATTTATGCTCCTTTGTTTGTCTTTTAAAACCTTTCATAATCTGACCCCAGTTTATCTTTTCAGCCTCATTACTCATAACTTCTCATTCCATTCTATGTGATCCAGCCAAACTAGCCTTCTCTGCTCTTCATTTAGCATCTTACATCTCTAAGCCTTTGCACCTGGCTAGATCACATATGCCTAGAATGCACTCCATCCTAACTTATACATCAAACAACCCCTCTCTTTTGTCAAGATGTAGACCATGCATTAGTCTTTTGACATGAAACATTTCCTGATTTGTCACCTCCAAATACTACTATCCTCATATCCTGCTTCCCTAATTATTTTGTATTTATTCATATAGTAAATGTATTTATTCATATATTAAACATCTATATGTATATGGGTATGTAAGTGTGTGTGTGTGTGTGTATGTACATGTACATATTGCCTCCCCCTGATAGAATGCAAACTCCTTGAGGGTAGGGATTACTTTGTTTGTTGCTTTTTTGTTTTGTTTTGTGTTCCTAGAACCTAGCATAGTGCTCAGATTATGGTAGGTATATTTAATAAATGTTGTCATTTATTAAATAAACTCATTGGTTATCAGTTATAACATTGTCATCATCACCATCAACACTTTTATCATCAATGATATGGTTTCTCCAATCAATGTTTTTTTCATTTTGTGTGATTCTTGTCCATTCTCCATTCAGAAGTTCACAAAAAATTCCTCAGCTCATCAAGCACACATATCTGAAATTTATGTGTATGTGTGAGACTCAGACAAAATTTAGTTCAAAAGCAAATAGGGCATTCTATTGGAAAATTTGTCTGTAAGGTAAATTTTGGCACCTTCAGTCCCAGACACTTCAACTATACATAATAAAGAAAGCTCCACCCTTGGTCTCCAGCTTCCTACAACCTCCAGTTTTTCCATTGGATTTAATCCAGTGACCTTCAGGATTAACATATAAGAAAATGAAAGTCACAGTCTTACCTAACTTGTACCAAAAGGAAGGGGGCAAAAAAAGAAGAGTATGGGCAATATGTAACTACCATTTTTGCTTCAATTTTTCTAATCATTCAATGTCAGTCCAATGTAAGCTCCTTGAAGGCAAGGACTGTCTTTCTTTTTGTTTATATTTATGTTTCCAGATCTTAGCACAATATCTGGCACATTGTAATAAATGTGCTGTCTGCCTGTCTATCTAGCAGTGTAATGCATTTCTGATTTAATTTCTGTAGTGGTCATTTCCTTTCCTCCTATTTTCCTATTTTCTAGCTTTTCAATTTTTCTCCAGAAATACACCTATTCCAACACACACAGTAGGGGTTCTTGAGATGCTCTGACCTCTTCAAGTGACAAGTCAGAAGAGACCAGAGAAGTGCTATTCAATTTTTTCCAAAGGCCATTGTACAATTTAGACACATTGCTGCAAGTATCCTTTACTTAGACTTTGATCCAATCTGTCCAATGAATACATATATAGCTTAGCAATTTGAATTCAACAAGGTATTATTCAATCAACCAACAAGCATTTCTTGAACACCTGCATATTACAGGTTTTTGCTAGACATTGGAAATTCAAATATAAAACCAAAGAATTAAACAAACCCAACTCAGAAGGAATTTATATTCTGACTTTGTCACTTCATGGCCACATTAGATAGTAAGGAAACTGCCTGCTAAATATCTACTCAAATACACTTCTAATTTCTTTAGGTCAAGAGCTATTTAATATTTTATTATATCCCCACAGTGGCAACTACAGCTCTCAGTACAGGTGAGACATTCAACTAATACTTTTTGTCTTGTCACTTGGTAGAACTATGTAAATTGCCCTCATACTTTATAGTAACAAAGATGATTAAAAGGTACCTCAGACTCCATCTGTTGCATGGTTTTGCAAAGATGCTGCCATCTTTTAGATATCTTAGTATTCCTAGTTATTGGAAGAAAAGAGATAACACATTACCTGACAGAATTGAATCCAAAGGAAAACAAAAATGCAGTCATTCCTTGACATTCATGTTTTTCATATTCTCAGTTTTAATTATTTATAAGTTGATCATTGACAAATAGGAGTTTTTGGAGATTTGTGGCATACTGTGGAAAATTACGGATGAAGTATATCTGTAAAGCAAACTTAAAAAAATAGTAAGACAATGCATAAATCCTGTATATTATTAATCTATTTTATCATTCACTACCATAAACATACATACATAAATTTATTTTAGACTGTTAAATTTTGTTTAAAGTTTCAGGATGCTTATATACTCTTTTTGGAAATGCCTCCTCTTTGTCTGTCTACTATCTGGATTCAGTCACACGATTTTCTCCCACAGTGACTTTTGTATCTTGTGCTTTTCATAGGAGAAGGAAATCCTTAAAGCAGTTGCTGCAGCTACACCTGCACTGTGAAGTCTCTGCAAGACTCTGCATAGTGTGCAAGATACTATTTTCTCTCTCTTGCAACTTTTTTTTAATGGGTGTAGTATATAATTTTACTTGTTTTTGTGTGTGTTAAATCAATATGATCAGAATCATTATTAAATTATTATTATTAAAATAAAGTTTTGGGGTAGGGGTCCAGAGTTATTTGGGGTCTTTGGAAATTCATTGTAATCCTGTGCTTCTAAACTATGAGAATGTCGAGGGACAACTATATAGCTATTAAATAAACTACATTTTGTTTCACCAAAAATTTCTAAAGAAAAAAAAACACAAGATTATATCTTTTCAGCAGATCTAAGGAAGGAAGAATAAATAACATGAGGTAAGATCTCTAGAGGCCAGTTTAAATGGAAACTGAAAAGCAAAGATTTCAATTGGCCTCCTATTCATAAACATAGCTTTGGATTTATTATAATTTCTTTTATCCCAAACTGATTTATGATCAGAATAATAGCTAGATTGAAAAATCAGGATAGGTTGTAAAAGGAACATTATCCACATACAATGCCAATTTTTGTTCCTGGTTGTGTGTAGCTACAATACGATAGTAAGCAAAGGACATTTCATGAAGCTTCAGGAAGTGGTTTGGGTAACAATGGTAAAGATGTAAGCAAAAATGGACAGCCTTGTTTTTCATATTAGATTCATGAAAGATTCTATATACACTCACAAATCTTTCTATCAAGACCACCTTTAATAGGGAATAGTAAATAGCTAATACCCCAAACTCTTCCAATCGTCTGAAATTCAACCTTGCTCTTCATCAAATGCCATCTTAGCATCTTGGGACATCTGCAGGGTATTATTCTTAACCTTGTGTCACCAATGCATTAGATTTCCATCCTCATAAAATTGAGGAAATATTGGACCTTTATGTAACAACCTCCTTAAAAGCTGCCCTTATAGCTCCCAGCTCAAGGCAGATTGAGTTTGAATAATCCTGTTTACAGTGGAATAGCAACTGCCTTTTTTTTTCTTCAGGTCTAGTAAAACCATGATTTAGCTTCTTTTTTTGGTCACACTGTAAAACAAAATGGTCCTTATAAAGTGCCTTAGAGATACCTCAAGAAATATTACCTCATCTACATGCCCTGGCCTATATAATTAAATAGAAATTGTATGTCTTCAGTATAAAACTTCCTTTGATTAAAGCTAGTCCTAGAATAGGACTCCTGAGGAAAAATGAATTTCACTAACTGAATCCACTGAAACTGTGTTGAAAGAGACCTTTCAAAACACATCTTAAAACCTAGGCATAAATAATTGAATTAGAAGAGGAAGTTTCTACAACATTGCTTTGGTAAAATCAAATATAATATGCCTATTAATGAAATGAAGTTCTCCAAAATGGAAAGGCCATTTTTATTTTTACAAAAATTTAAATACTCAAATGGATTTATTGTCTCATCCAACTCTGCAGATTTCAACTCATTTAGGCCTTCTTATCCTATGTAACTCTTGCTCAGGTCTTCCTATAATTTTGCCTCAGTGGGTACATTCAACATGATGGAGACCCATTCTTCCTCATGAAATCTCAAGGAAATCAATGAAGCAAATGGGATTCCAATTGATTATGGCAAATTCTCATCAGATTACCATCCCATTTCATCTTTTGCTCATACATTTCTATGACATTATCTTTTCAATTTACATTATTTTAAAAATTCATTTAACAAATGTTTGCTCTTCCTCTCATCTTTCCAATTTAAAAGAAAAGCAAGAAAAAAATCCTGTTAACAAATATAAATAGTCAAGAAATTCCAAACATACTCTATGGCCAAACAACATTTGTCCCAATCAGTCCTCCTATATCATTATTGAATATTGATCTGAGATCTTGTTTTTCAAAGTTGTTTTCTTAACAATGTAATTATATATATATATATATATATATATATATATATATATATATATATCATCCTTCTGTTTCTGTACATTTCACTTTTCATTAATTTATATAAGACTTCTCAGGTTTTTCTGAGTCCATCCTTTTCTTAATTTCTTAGTGCACAATTGTATACCATTACATTTATATACCATAATTTGTTCACCATTTTTCAATTGATGGCATCAGTTTTCTCTCAATGCCCAGCTTTACCACATCATGCCTGTCCCTAGACATTTCCACCTTTTTTTCAACTCCCCTTTTATGTGTTGTCTTGCCCCATTAGAATATAAACTCTCTGACATCAAGGACTGCCTTTCTTTTTTGCTGTATGTTCCCCAACATTTAGCACAGTGCCTGGCACATATGAAGTACTTAATAAATGTTATAGTTATTGACTCTCACAGCCATTGTTTATGCATACAATGTGTCAGTGTAATGGAAATGCAAATTTGAAGATCTTACCTGCCCCTAGCTTAAGTGCACCTGGAGCCTGTGGTGGGAGGCTTGTTTTTCAGGAAAGCCCACACCTTGATACTTTGTGATTGGGCAGTGGGTCCAGAAGGTTGTTACATTCTCTGAGCCAGGTGAAGGCTATATAAACCCTGAGGAGAGGCTTTGCTTTGGGACTCACTTTGAGAAGTGTTGTGTGATTTGACCAGATGAGACTCTGGGAAGCCGTTGTTGAGAGCCCCCCGGCTTTGAAAACCCAGATGTTGATGCTTCCCTCTCTGGTAACTGTGATTTGGTATTGATATAATGGTTGGACAGTTTGGAAACCTGTCTGTTTGATCTGTAAGTTCTGTAACTTTGAAGTTTGGGGTGCTGACCTTTTTCCCCTGAACTAGGTAATGTGTGTTTGTTTGATTAAAGTAAGCTTGTTAACCCATTTTGAGTTGCTTTCCTTTTGAAAAGCAGGTCTAAGAACCTGTGTTGGCAGTCACCCTGGGGATATTGGGGTACTTGCTGCTACAGTCAGGCACTGTGCTAAGACACTGGAGAAATAAAGAAAGGTAAATGATAATCCCTGCTCAGTCATTGTCTAATGGGGAGGCAACATATATACAACTATGTACAAACAAGCTAAGTACAGGATAAATCTGAGATAATCAACACAGAAAAGATATCAACATTAAGGGGGATTGTGAAAGTCTTCCTGTAGAAGATAAGATTTTAGCTGGAATTTGTAGGAAGCCAGGAGGGAAAAATAAGTAGAAAGAGAATGCCAGGCATTTCACTGCCTGTAATGAAGAATTGGAGTTTCTTGTATGAGGAACAACAGCAAGGAGGCCAGCGTCACTGGATCTCAGAACATGTAGGAGGTTGTAATGTATAAAAAGGGTAGTGTATGTGTGTTGGGGCATGGGGAGTCAGGATGCATGCTATAAAGGGCTTCGATTGCCAAATAAAGGATTTTTTTTTAATCTTAGGGGTAGTAGGGAGCCACAGTTACTTATCAAGTAGAGGGGTGATTTTATTCAGACCTGAGCTTTAGGGAGATCACTTTGACAGCTAAGTGAAAGATGGACTTGAATGGTAAGACACTTGAGGCAAGAAGATGAATAAGTAGATTTGGAACAGTGAGATACCCAAAGCCGAAAGTATATCAATTTTCCCAAACAAACAGATTTCTGGATAGGATCATATATAAAAAGCTGGAAGGAGCCAGACAAGACTTCTAGTTCAGCCTCTTCATTTTACAGAAACAAAAAAACCCAATAACAAAAACAAACAACAAACCAAACCTAGAGGCCCAGGGAAATTAATCACAAAGAAAAGTGAGTTTCAGGAGTGGAATTTGAACTCCAAAGCCAATGACCAAGTATCATTTAATTTCCCCATTCTTCGCATGTGAGATCAGTGAAGTAGAGATATTCAGAAATAACTAGCATCTATGACTATTGTGAATGTATTTTTTCATTGTGACTATCCAATAAAATGTATTATTTTAGGATTATGTACATGAATTGGTTCTTTCTTTTCTTCTATAATATATAGTATAATATAATATATTAATAATAATAACAATAATTAAATAATAATAAGTATAATAAAATGCCCAGCAAATACAATGAATGTTACTTAGTGGTAAAATATATTCATGGTGTGTTGGATTTTTATTTCATGTTACTTGTATGAAAAAGTATTCATTATACATGTTACAATGGCTCACATTTGTATAGTATTTTAAAGATTACAAAGTATATAACAGATATAACATATGAGAAAACAAACCTATGAAATAGGTGATATTGTTTTATAACTGAGGCAAATGAGATTCTTGCCTGGGTTTAAACAGCTAGTGAAGTGTTTGAGGGAATATTAGAATCCAGGACTTCCTGTTACCAAGTTCAGCATTAAGCCTCACTACCTCATATATTAACAAGAGTTAAAAAAAGGATGTGGTAAAAAGAAGGTGACATTTTAAAAATATGAGCAAAGAAAAAGTTCTGTTTTTTCTTTTTCTTTTTTTTGCCCTTTTGGAGGGCAATTGGGGTTAAGTAACTTGCCCAAGGTCACACAGCTAGGTTTTTGTTTGTGTGTGCCTTAAGTGTCTGAGGCCGGATCCAAACTCAGGTCCTTCTGACTCCAGGGCCGACGCTCTACTCACTGCGCCACCTAGCCGCCCTATTTTTTCTTAATATCACTGGGAGAACCAACTCCTTTTTTTTTTTTTTGGCAGTTGTTACTTTTATTATATTTTATATTCTTGAATGAAACAATTGCTATTTTGGAGATAATAAATACCCTTCCATTGTGTGATGTCAAAATATACTCTCACATACAGTGAATGAACTTTTCTGGCTATACAAATGAACTATCTTTTTAAGTTTATGAGTTGTATCTTCTATCAAAATGAACGTTTTCAAATTTTTGTAATAATTTAAAACATAGAACATCCCTCACATCCTACCAAAATTGCTTCTTTCAGTTGGACCAATAGTATAGCACTCTTGAAGAACTGAAAAATAAAATAAAATAAATTCCCCTAACAAGTAGGCAAACAATTATGGTAAAAGGATATATTATCTAACCCTACTTCTTCATATAATTCCATTTCATATTTTCTGGAAAAAAATGTAAAAAAGGCATTGAAGAGCTCTTCTTGAGTCAAGCCCTGTCTTTCCATCAAGTTTGGCAATGCAGATAAATTCAGAGTCATTTGTATTCAAGTGCCCTATCATTTATTCACTAGTCAGCCAGCATCACTTTACTCAAAAGCCTGAACCACGTTTTCACTGAGTGGGTAAATGGTAAGTACTTTTATTTTTAAGAAAGATTGGTTTAATACGATTGAAAAAAATTATTTGTGTTGCAACTCTATCACAGGGACAGGATAAAATTGCTTGAAGACAATATTGCATTCAACCTTCATCACGTTTTTAGGTGGGGGTATTACTTTTTATTGTTATGCAGCACTTAATGTTCAAAAGCTACATTATAGCCTTTATTCACTATATAGAACTCTCAAGGCCATTGAGGGAAAGGTCAACTGTAGAGGGTGGCTTCTTTGCCTCATCTGAGATCCTGGAAGGTATCTCACCCCTTGAACAAAAGCTCTGCTTTTCCAAATTACAAGGGATGCAGCTGACTATGGAATAAAAAGCCTGAAATGATTAAAAATTTTATATTCATATCTTTTGCACTTCTATCACCTTCATTTCTAAATATTCCTTTACCTCCTCTCTCATTCAGAAAGCTATCCCTTGTAAGCAAATGTAATAGAAATGCAGATTTAAAGATCTTCCCTGCCCCTAGGCCCTTTGATTGGCTTAAGAGACTCTGAAAACCTTCCTGGATTTGAAAATATACTCTTCCTCCTAATAGGCTGAATGTGGTCACATGGAACCTGTGGTAGGAGGCTTGGTTTTCAGGAATAACCACACCTTGATGCTGTGTGATTGGGCAGTGGGTCAACAGGGTGGTTACATTCTCTGAGCCTGGAGAAGACTATATAATCCCTGATTTGAGGCTTTGCTTTGGGGCTCACTCTGAGAAGTGTTGTGTGATTTGACCAGATGAGACTCTGGGAAGCCATTGAGAGCTCCCCAGCTTTGAAAACCCAGATGTTGATGCTTCCCTCTCTGGTAACTGTGATTTGGTATTGATAATGGTTGGACAGTTTGGAAGCCTGTCTGATCTGTCTGTATACTCTGAAGTTCGGGGCACTGACCTTTTTCCCCTGAACTAGGTAATATATGTTTGTTTGATTAAAGTGAGCTTGTTAACCGATTTTGAGTTGCTTTCCTTTATAAAAGCAGATCTAAGAACCTGTGTTGGCAGCCACAGGGTCTTTCTGGGGTCTTGCTGCTACAGCAAAATAGATAAGCAGATAGATAACAGCAATTATTAAGCGCTAACTATGCTGCAGGTACTGTTGTAAGCTCTGGGCAACACAAATATAAGTACAGCAAGCCTTGTCCTGGAAGAGCTTCTTCTTTTTTTTTTTTTTTAATGTGGGAAGACAACTCACAATAGGGTATTTAAAAAGGATCGAGGGGAGGAGGCCAAGTAAGGAGAGTGTGAGCAGTTGTTGCATTCGGGCATGAGCCCTGGCAATATAGGGCAAAAAGCTCACCAATTAGAACAAGAGGGTGCAAAATATTAAATCTGAGTTTCTGGTAGGGTAGAGTAGAGATGGATAGAGAAAAGCGCAATGATGGGGAGACTACAAGGATTCTCTCAAAGATTAAAAAAAAAGAAAGGGAAAAAAAGAGTTCATCAAAACTAGCAAATACATCTACCGTTTCTGACATTATATTTGATGTTTCACACTCACATTATTCCAATGGTTCAAAGAAGGGAGAAAAAGGCACTGTCATGTCTCTTTGGGGCCATTATAACATAAAGAATTCATTTTCATCTTTTTCTGTTCTTTTAATTGATAGGTTTGCCATCATGTATCTTTTTGTTTGTTTTTTTGGTTCTCCTTCATTTTGTTTCCTCAGTTCATTTAAATATCACCATGTTTCTCTCCAATCTTCATATTGTTTCTTAATTGGAAAAGTCATGTTTTATCACATTTATGTACCATATTATGTTTAGCCATTCTTTAATTAATGGACAGCTACTTTGTTTCTAGCTCTTTATTTCTATAAAAATAATGCCATGAATATTTTGGTGTATATTTATCTTTTTGTGTTTCTTTTACCACATTTGGGTATATGAACCTCTTACAGCTTAGAAACTCATACTTTACCAAGAAAATTAAGGGCATTCACCATAAGCTTTTTCTTTTCCCCTTCTCAGCATCCTGCAACCCCTTAGAAACTCTATTTTCTCCTCCTTTACTCTCAACCATTGGCACATGTATCCTTGACACCACCCCTTCTCCTTTGCTTTGGGAGATTGTCTGAACTATCAGTCCCTTTCTCTCAATAATCATAGTTCTCTCCCTGTCTAAAGACTTCTTCCCTGTTGCCAACAAACACCCCCAAGTCTCTCCCATTCCTCTCAAATTAGACCCTACCTTCTCTCTCCAAGTGATGATGTAAAGGTCAGGGGTGCTCAAGACACCAAAACACCAACACACTAGGTCCTGCCAAGTGAATTCAACTCAAGTCTTCTCAGCCAAAGAAAAGTAAAATTTATTAAAGATTCGCCATATTGGGTAGATTCTTAAGGAGCCTCCAATATTTGTTACTCTTGCTTTGGACCAGAATCATCTGACAGGGAGTAAGTCTTCCCTAGATCATTCTCCAGACTTCCCTTTGGAGGCAAGATGGGTCTGACATACAGAAAAGTTATGGGAGGAATCTAGGGGTGGTCTAGAAGAGGAGTTTGGGGAGGGTCTTCAGGAGGAGTCAGATGAGGTCAGACTCCAGTATGAGTTTGGGGAGGGTTTTCAGGAGGAGTCAATGAGGTTAGACTCCAGTAATGAGTGATTAAGGGTGGGAAGTTGCTGAAGGCTACCTATCAGACAGTGGAGGGCTAGGACAGTTTTAGGTTGTGACAGATTTGGGTATAGATATTTTGGCAAGGTCTAAGGTGGGAAGTTGCTGGACAAAGGAGGGCTAAGCTAGTAACCAAGATTTGGGCAGAGCCACAATGAAAGGCTTATGGCCTCAGGCAAATGACTCATGTGGGAAGATTCAAGGAGAGCTCAAGGGGGTTCCCAGAGCCTGTATCTCATGACAAGGAATATACTATTCCTCATCTTCATAGAAAAATTCTTAGGGGTAGGGAGAATTGTCTATAAGCCTTGGTCCCATTTCTTCTCTGTTCCTTCACTTCTCTCATTCTAACATCATCATCCACGAGTTTACTGTCTCCAAAGTTACTGATATCTGAATTATCAAATTTGGTGGGTTTCTGACCCCCAGTTCTATTGTTTCTTGAACTCTGTGAAGAACAACTATTTATCATGCCTTTCTCCAGGATATTCTTTACTCTCCATTTTGTGTGTGTGTGTGTGTGTGTGTGTGTGTGTGTGTGTGTGTGACACTGTTCTTTCTATCTCTACTCCTACTTGTGACTTCTATTTCTTATCCTGCTTTACTGGATCATAATCCATGTCACCCCCTAACAGTATACGTATACCAAGGCTTTGCCCTGAGTCCTATTCTCTCTTTTCTCTTGGTAACATCATCTTCCATAGGTTTAACTGTTATATCTATACAGATGATTTCCAGATTCAGGGACTCATTCACTATTGACTTTATTTCCCCAGACCAAACTTTACAGTGCTTGATATATGATAGGTACCTAATAAATGTTTATTGACTGCTTGAAGAATCCCTAGAAGACAGATTTCTGTGCCAAAGGTTATGAACATTTTAATTACTTTCACGAAATAATTCCAGATTGTCCTTTAGGAGAGTTCGACCAATTCATAGCTCTACAAATAGTGAATTCAATTATAAGAGGCAGCTACATAGTACAATGGATATATAGAGGACTGGGCCTGGAGTAAAGAATACTTGAATTCAAATTTGGCCTCAGATACTTACTACCTATGACCACTTTTTGTCTTAGATATATGGCAGTACCTGGTATGTAGTGCCCTAAAAATGTACTTGTTATTAATATTATTATAGTACTATAAAATGTACTTCTCCTCCTCCTCCTATTTTACTCCTTCTTCTTCATTAGCTTATCTCTCCACAACTTCTTCAACTTTGTCCCCATCTTTAGTAATATTTGCCAATTTTCTGGGTCTAGCCAGAGGTAGATTTGCTACACATCTTCAAGAAAGTTTTAGTTTATTTTAGAAGACCATCTAAATCACAACAGAATCTCTTGATGTATTATCTTTTGGGCCTTATTTGGCTTTAAGCTCCCTGATACAGAGTTGGTATATATTGGACACTCAATAGATACTTGTTGACTGATTGATTAAAGTACTTGTGACAAGGGATTTTCTGTACCTGACAATGTTTTCCATTGTGAACTAAGAATTGCATAAACTAGTCGTTTATTTTAAATCCAATGTCAGTCAAATCTGACATTTAAAAACAAATGTTTGGCAACAATGTTAGTGTATGAACAATTAATTACTATTGATGTGATTAAGATAATTTTTCGTGGGTAGATGTCATTTTCATCATATCTTGCCTGACTCACTTCCACACAATTCCACCACAGCTCTCTGCTCATAAGAGATCTCCTTCTTTAGCTATTAGCAGGCATTTCACTTTGTTTTGCTTTTTCCAATGTAACAGTTATATGAACAAATTAAAAAAAAATAATTTAAAACCTTTTGACTTTACAGAACACCAAACCAAAATGGGAGTTTCTTAAGGGCAGGGTTGACACACAGTTGGTGTTTAATGAATGTTTGTAGAGCTGTACTGCAGGTTTGAGAACATGACTTGACTGGTTGTAATGGTAATAGGAATTTGAAGATCTTCCCTGCCTCTTAATAGTATGTAATCACATGGAGCCTGTGGTGGGAGGAATTTTCTGAATGGGTGGAGAGCTGAAAGGAAGTTGGAGGTCAGAGCAGTTAGTATGGAGGGAGAGAGAGGACACAGGCAAGGAGACAGCTAAGTTTTTGAGTGTTTGTTTATGGGAAGGCTGCTCTCTGCACTATTACTCTGTAAAGATTTCTTTGTTTCTGTGATGAATTTGGTTTTCTGTTATTGAGATTTGGCTTCCTGTTTTATCTGAATAAATGTTTTGTTTCTATCTTCTACATGGGGAGCCTGTATGATTCAGAACTATGCCAGTATATTCATAGTCACCATTGGTGCTGTGAATATTACCTTGATAATAACACTAGTATCCCACAACTTTCCTCCCCTGCCCCCCAACCTGAATTAAATAATATTTAGATGTTGGGTAAATAGTGTCAAGATCTTTTAATTAAGCTTTTTGAGAACTCAGAATTCATCTAAACAGTGATGCAGGGGGCAATTGATTCTTGAGCTGTAGTTTTGATATTTTTCCGCTTGTCATTATCTTTTTAGTGTCATGCCTGCCCAATAATTCTGCAATTATTTTCCAAATTCAATCTTTTGGTCCAACTAAATAAATATCTTTTTCAGTCATTAGGAATATTTAAAAAAATCTGACTATACTCACTGAAGTCCCTACATGAGACTAGCCACAAATGTGTTTAAGATTTGTAGTTAAATAGGAATGTTGTTTCTATCTTTGTAGACATTATTCCAAATTCAGGGATTTTTGAGAATTGTCACTTTTCATTTCAAGAAGCTAAATCAAAGACTTTTATTTGAGTGTCTTTCCCTGATATTTGTGGAACTTATTCACATCCTCTTAGCCAGGAAGTGTGGAATTAAATTATTTATATTAATGTGAGCTTTTTTTGCAAATCAGATAGAGAGCTCTTTCAAATATACATATATAAACACACCTTATATATGTACTCCATATATACATATTTCACATATAGATGGACAGATGTGTAGAAGCATTTATTAGAAGTCATGAAAATTTGGTGGAGATTCCCCAAACTCCCTAATTTAGGCTAGGAGATTAAAGAAATTTCTTTTTAAAATATGTTTTCTCCTTTTTAAATTTGTACTTTTTCTGTTCAGCTTAAGATTTTAGTATATTAATGATAAAAATTGATATTTAGAAACATAATCTTTATAAAATTTCATTCTTTAATAACCTAAATAAATTTTAGTACATAATTATTTTGTAATAAAAACACATGAAAATGGGAAAAGGACAACAGAGCTCTCATGGGGACTAGTTATAATACTTTTTCAGTAGTTTAACCAAGGTAAATCAATTGCCACAATAAGGAGATCAAAAGAACCCAGAAAGCCTTTTAGTCACCAAACTTGTGATTTACTTGCCAAATGAAGAGAGATGGATGCCAGAGACAACACTGAGCTGGAAAATAATATTCTTCATAAAATCTACGAAGAAACATGATGAATTATTATGAGGAATATAGTTCTTTAAAGCATAGAGAAAGTGTGAAGGATAAAACCAGTTTTAAGACACATTGGTAAGACATCCAAATAGGCAAAGTCATTTCTAGGGCATTTAAGGGTGAACATGAAAGAAGTGAAACAGAGAAGTGCAGCTTGGGGAGGAGGTGTTGATCAAAGAACTCCTGATCAAATGAATCTTCCCTAATCCACTTGGGGAAATTATAGAATTTAAAGGGCAGGAAGAAGAAGGTGCTACAGTTTTTGTGCCTTTCAGTGTTTTAGTTGTTTCATTCCAAACTAGTAACGGTAGTGAAAACTCGAGTAGTTTACACCCTACATTACCTATTCTCCGAACATAAAGGTTATGAAACTGACTCATCCAAGTCTAAAGTGGGAGGTGAACTTGAAAATAATATAGGCTTTAAGGTAGATTAAGTGACTTTCTCGGGAACACACACCTAGTAAGTGTTTGAAACAGAATTTGAAGTTGGGTGATATGACTTTCCATTGAATGGACTGTCTCAAGGTGTGAATGGCATATATTCATTATCATAACTTTTATAATATGCAAATAGATCACTATACAGGCTGTGAATGTAACCAATCAAAATAGGGAAAGGAGAATACCTAAATTTTGTAGCCTTTGCTACTAGGCCTCTAGCATCCTATAATTTCATCAATTGTATTATGGGTTATCAGTTCATGAAGGATTCCCTTATCAGCTTCCTCACTATTAAAGAAAAATGTGGAAAATATATTTAAATAATAAAATACACAAATAATTGTTTTTAAAAAAGAATAGCATAAAAATGTTATAATAAACTGTTTCCTTCATCATGGTCAGTAGAAGAACCACACTTGAACCCTAACATCTCATTTCACAATGTATTTAAGATGCAAAGTAAAAACATACTTAAAAAGAACAGAGACAAGAAAAGCTGCTATATTATACCAAATGTATATATATATATATATATATGTATGTATATAAGATTCATGCTCACCTTGACACAGTGGCCAAGTCATCGAAGCATCATTATATAAAATATCTAAAAAAGGGAATATGTTAAAAGCACAAAAGGAAATCTTAGACTTTATTAATTGTTAAAAAGGTCTTGGAAACAACATTAACACCTACCAATTTATATGCTCAAGTTCCTGTCAGATAACATTATAATGATGTTATCAAGCCTTGACATACTGCAGCAAGCCTTGGAACATCTCCTGTAATCATTCAAAGGAATTTGACCTGATGGTTCACAGAGGAAAGACCAAGTGAATGAATAATGGTATTACTATGATCAAAATATACATTTGGATGGACAGTCTCATCCATCAATGTGTTTGTGTACACACATGCACATATACATACATGCATATATACATCTATAAATATGTTTATATGTATACACACATACATACATCTATAAATATATATGTACCTACACACACATTTGTGTGTGTGTGTGTGTGTGTGTGTGTTACACAGTACAGATGAACAATGAATTGACTCCAGAATTGAACTAGAGGAGAAAGAGGTAGATTGCTTTGGGGGAATTTCAAGCCCTTTAAACAACCCTAAACATCCCATGAAAGCAAATGTGCATCTGTATAGCACTGATATTTTACCAGTGTTTCTGTATGGCAGCAAAATATGGAATAAAATTGTCTCTGAAGAATTAAAAATTAATATTGAATAGAACACAATAGATAGGTCCAAGATGCATGTAAATAGGCTGCAACATCTAGCCAATGAGAAACTTTGAAGAACTAGTAAAAGATATCTTCAAGGAATTGTATGATTGGACATCAACTGTAACTCACATGGAAAATTTTGGATGAATTTGGATAAGAGTAACATAGGAATAGCAAATATAGATGGATTGAAATCTGCATTGTTGGAAAGAAACTTCCAAATTGAAGAGGTCACAGCTCCACTGGAGTATTCAAATAAAGAAAAAAATATATATAAGAGATTTAGAAAAACTTTTTACTAATTAGCACCATCCTAAAGTGAAATGGGTTGCTTCAAGAGGTATGTTTCACAGCTATGAAGCTATTCCCTCTGAAGGCTAGATGATTAATTGTTAGGGATCTTGTAGAAGATATTTCAATTTATGTATGGACTAGATTAGACAACCAGTCAGGTCTCAGATTAGAGTCTAATTTCCTCAATGGCATCAAGTGTTTTATTGCCCTTTGGGGTATTTCATTTTGTATCTTGAACTTCTGTCCATTCCTGAAAAGCATCTGAATTTGAAGATGTAATAGCTTTTCTTCAATTTAAGTACTGGAATTTTATGGCTACATTATATACTCTACTACTTAAGATACCACCTCAGGGCAAGACAATTCTAGGGTCTCTAGCTCTAAAAGGAGTATTTTTGATTGTGCTCTAGGTGTGTTTTGAAAGGAAATATGTTAGTTGTATATCTTAATAAGTCATTCATGCAATTTTTTAGACATAGTGACATGTGTTCTGACCTGAGAAGATTCTTGGTATGCACAAATCCTACTCATTCTATAGAAACAATTCAGTAGTTGATAACACATGAGACTTCTTTCAAATTTAATTCACATCCATGTCCTGCGTTTAGCTCCTTTAAACCCACAAAATCTACTTTAGCAAGCTTCATTAAACCAAAAGTATCCCTAGGTATAAGGAAGGAAAAAGAAAACAGCCATATGAAAATAGTTATTGTGTTTATTATTTTTGTCACAATCCAACAGAAAAACAAAAGCAAAACACATGGCATTTAAATTTGGGTAAGAGAGAAGCTATGTCCCAACCACCTAAAAATCACAATTTTATTTACATTGATTTGTCTTAAAAAAAATCACCAAGATTTTTGTTGCATAAAGCTTCTCTCAAAAACAAAAACTAAGTACCCCACTAAGAGAAGCTCCCAAACTTGTATCAAAACTCAGTTTATATTCCCACAGTTGTCTAACTAGCTGTGTATATGGTCTTGGATTATAGACAGAGAAAAATCAATAGCTTGCTGTCTCAAAGGCACCAATATGGATTATGAATCACAGCCAGGAAGTTGTCAGTGATTTCAGCTGCCAACAGTGTTTCAGTAAAGATATTTGCTACCTCGTATTCTTTTAATGTTTAGCTTTCATATATGAAATAGAACAGGTCACTTTTTGACAAAAATATAAGAGAATTTTAAGTAGCAATATGGGAGCACCAAAGATCGCCGTATCCCAGACTGATCAAATACAAAATAGACTTTCCCCTCTTTCTCCCATACTATGAAAAAGGGAAAGACCTGTGCAGAGGTCTTCTACTGATGCCAGTTCTTCACATCATTCACTTCTTTTTGTCCCCATATCTTACTTGAGCTTAGCCAAGTCTACTAGAGTTCTATACCCAATATAAAGGAGACACACTGTCATGGTATTTTAGAGCAATGTTGGTCCTTAAAGATCATTTAGTCTAACTTCTGGATTTATAGGTGAGGAAACTGAGGCTCAGAGACAGTAAAGAACAATTCACACAACTATTGTTTTTATTCACACAAGTATTGCATTCATTTGTAATCACACAAGTATTGTATTCATTGTATTCACCCAAGTATTGGAATTTGGACTTGAACCCACATTTTCTGACTCCTGCTGCAGGGTTATGTTTTCATTTTGCCACAGAATATTCCTATATATATATATTCAAGAACAATTGTTAGACTGCTTTTTCATGGAAATGGACACATAAAGATAATTTTTTGTTACTTTGATATTTAATATTATATAGAATGATTCTGAAGAACCTTGAAAACTTTTCTGAATTTGTAAGAGCATTTATATTTTTCATGAAGAAACAATACTGAGGAAATATGTGTACATACATATAATATGTATATGTATATATCTGCAAGTCCAAAATATGTTAGTCTAAGAAAAAAAATCAGGCAGGTAGGTGGTATAGTGGATAGAGTGCTGGACCTGAATTTGGGAAGACCTGAGTTCAAATTTGATCTCAGACACTTACTAGGCAGGTCACTTGACTCTGCCTCAGTTTCCTTATATATAAAATGAACTGGAGAAGGAAAATGGCAAACCATTCCAGTATCTTTGCCAAGAAAATCCCACAAAGAGTCAGACATGACTAAAATGATTGAGCAACAAGGAAGAAAAATAAATCTTTACTGATCAAGAAAAGATAGCATGATTGGACCAAACTTTTATAATCAGAGAATAATAGATTTAGTGTTGGAAGAGGAATTAGAAGGTCTAGTGCAGACCTCTCATTTTATAAATGAGTAAAATGAGGATCAAAAAAGTCAAGTAACAACTACTGTCACACAGGAACCAAGTGACAGAATCAAGATTCAAATGTGAGCCTTCTGATGGTAAATAGAGTGATCTTTCTCCACTCCACATTACTTTTCAAATTTGCTCATAAGGAACAGATCAGAAATCAAATTAAAGTGGAGAGAGGAATAGTTAGTATATCTAGGGAAAAAAATGGATGCATTCATGAGGACAAGCCTACTAAATCAAACAAAGAAATGACAACCATCATTGCAGAGTTATGAGGCAATTTCTTTTCAAAATGAGGATATAAAGGAAGCCAGTGAGTATTGGAAGAGGGAAAATATTGCAACTATCTTTTGAAAAGGGGAGGAAAAAGGTGGGGATTATTCTAGAAAATGCATATCAGGAAGCTATGGACACTTGGGAAGATACTAGAGCAGATTATCAAACAATCCATTTGCAATCTCCTAGAAAAGCATGAAACTACATAGCAATCAGCATGTCTTTGTGAAGAGCAAATCACTCCAGACCAATTTAATTTTCATCCATGCCAGAGAAGAAGGCTACATTGGTAAAGGGGAAGTAATAGATATAATCCATCTTGATTTCAATAAGGCTTTTGATTCCAAACCATACAAGATTCTTATTAATAAACTAGGACACTCTTGCTTCCACTATACTATTGTTAGATGCATGAATGATCATCACTGTAGAATTGTATATTTAGAGCTGAAAGATACCTTAGAGATCACCTAGTCTAATTTCATTTTACAGAAGAAACCGAAGCTTAAAGAAATTAAATGACTGGCCCAAGGTCATGTAGATTCAATACCAGGTCCTTTACCTTTGAGTTCATTGCACCATGGTGCCCTTCAATTAGCTTGAAGGTTACATTCAAATGATAGTAATCAGTAGCTCAGGATGAACCTGGAAGTGGGTGCAAAGAAAGGGGATAATGTAGAGAGTCATATCCTAACAGAATAGTATTAGGACCTGTTCTATTTTATATCTTAATTGATGACCCTTTTGAGTTTTTTACATTAATTAAAACTGAAGATGTGACAGGATGAAATTTAACCAGGAGAAGTATAAAGTAAGCAGCTTTAGGTACCCCAAATATCATCTTACACTCCTCAGTGTAAACACAAGTTTGGAAAACCACAGGTATAGTAGATAAATTAAGGACTTGAGGGTTGTAGTTGTTCACAGGCTGAATATGAATCAAAAATATTTTACTAAAAAAAGAGGTAACATGATTCTGGAATATTTTATAAGATGATAACATGCATGAAAGACTAATGCAGGCTAGTTAGAGCAGGTCCCTTCTCAGGGGAAGAAGTGATATGCAGATAGATATAGTTAGAGTAATTGATAGCCATCAATTGATAGCAGACTCTAACTCCAAAGGATTTCTCCTAACCTCTGTATCAGGCTTATCTGACCTAATGATTGGAACACTCAAAAGTGTCTTGTGGCTTATTCATCCCCACTGGAGCCTCCCACTGATCTAACAGTATAAAATCTCATAGCTCTCTAACAAATGCAGGTCAGCCTGTGGTCAGGCTACGAGGTAGACAGAGTAGATTTACTAGAAACTATTATATAACACAGTCTTATTTCCCCAGACTGTACAAAGATGGGGACCAGTGGCTAGATCTGAAGGGGATGTTCATATGTTTCCTTACATCCTTTATGCAGGAGTTATAATGCCTGCATGGTTTGTATATTAGTCAATTAATCCTGTAGTTTTTGCAATGTGGGTGTGGCTTGGTTTCTTTTCACCAAAACAATGAACCTGAATTCACATTCTAAATGAAGTCTCATTCTCAATTCTGAATCACACAGATAGGAGGAAAATCCATTCTCTCTAGTATGTATTAGTCAAAATCCTGTTAAAGTGCCATGTACAGTTTTAGCTTACTTTAAAAAAGTATTTAGTGAAATTAGAGAGAGTTCACAGAAGAGAAACAACAATTATTAAAAGAGATAGAAGGCAGGACTTGTGAGAAAATGTGAAAGCAATAGGGTGGCTTAACCAAGACAAGACAAAGGTTAAGGGGAAACTGGATTGCTGTCTTTATATAGGTAAAGATTTTTCATGAAAGATACTGATTAATTGTTTTCTGTTTCTGTGAAGGACAATTTAAAAGCTTATATTCAAATATAGGGATTTGCATTGGGCATAGAGAAGATATTCTTGATTGACAGAATGCTGTATCTCCAGAGTCACCAAAAGAAGTTGCAGACAGTATTTTTCCTATGTGACCAAACTTCTCATTCCAAACATTTTCTGTTTCCTATCTATCACTAAGCCCAGACTTCTATCTCTGAAGACTTCCCACTTCATTCCTGTCCATTTCAATCAATTCACACAAGTGAAAAATGGAGAAATATATCTGGATGGGTGGAGAGGTGTGGGGAAGATGAGATAGGATGGATGAGGGAGGAAGCATCTTAAATGCAGTTGGGCATTAGCTGCTAAAAGCAGGTGAGGAGATCTGTTTTCTTTTTCATGAAGTATATTGCCACCTAACTCCAGACCAAACATAATGATAGACTGAAAGCTACAACGGGGCAGAAATGGAAGAGAGGCAGGTGTTGTGTACCAGGTGTGTCTGAATTAAAGCTCAGAAATATATGCTTAAAAAAAGACAAAAGAAAAAAACACTCAACTGATCAATTCCACAGGATCCATTCATGGGCATATTTATTCAATTTAATTCAATTCAACAAGAATCTGTTAAGCCCCTGCTATGTATGTGCAAGGCATTGTGCTAGATTCTTAGATTTCAGGGGAAGAAATCTAAGCTACTGATAGTCATATTAAAAAGATGTTCTAAATCACCAATAATTAGAAAAATGTAAATTTTGAAAAGCTCTGAGATTCCATCTCACACACCAGATTGGAAAAGTCGACAAAAATAGAAAATGGAAAATGCTGGAGGGGCTGTGGGGAAACAGGCACTACTGTGCACTGTTGTTGGAGATGAAAGCAGGTCCAGTCAATATGGAAAACAATGTGAAACTATATCTCCCAAAACTACAAAACAATACATTACCAAATAATACCACTACTCAATCTATACCAACAAAAGATCAAAGAAAGAATAAAAGAGCCCATTTGTACAAAAATACTGTCAATACATCTTTCTGAGGCAGTAAAGAATAGAAGTGATCTTGTATTAAGGAAAGGTTGAATAAATGATGGTTTATAAGTGTGATAAAATGCTATTCTGCTGTAAGAAATGAAATAGAAACCCCAGGCCAACTGGAATGCACAACACTCTTTTCACTTAATTTAAAGTTTTTGCAGTTAATAAACATTTTCTTAATGCCTATGCTTAGAATACTACAGCTAAAGTGAAACCCACATCTTCTTCTTATTTAAAATAAGGAGGTGCATTTTTGAGTAATAGTACAATTTTCCTCCTGTACCAAATGATCCAAATATATTTTAGAGAAAGGCAGTAAGAAAGGTAAGGTTGCTCTCTCTCCATTTTGCACAAAGCAATGATAATGTTGTCAGATTTTTTGGCAGTAAAGATGAAATGCTAGTAGTCAAAATGTGCATTTCATCAGAAAGAGAAATAAAGAGGAGAAAGAAAGAGAGGTGGGGGAAGAGAGAGAGAGAGAGAGAGAGAGAGAGAGAGAGAGAGAGAGAGAGAGAGAGAGAGAAATTAGTCATAAGAACTATGTTTACTATGTTTCCCTTCAAGGAAGAATACCTTTTCCCCTCAGAGACCTATTAAATGTCTTAAAATCAAAATAGGAAATTATAGAATCAAACCTAAAGGGCAGGAACTTTATTCCCATGTAGTCTGTTTAGTCCACCGTTATAGTTTTTTTTTTTGTCCTTTTTTTTTGGAGAGGTCAAGGCAGAGCAATTGGGATTAAGTGACTTGCCCAAGTTACACAGTGTTAGGTGTCTGAGGTCAAATTTGAACTCAGGTCCTCCTGAGTCCAGAACTGGTGCTCGATTCACTGCACCACCTAGCTGCCCCCACTGTTATATTTTTATAGGCACTTTTTAACTGTGTGACTTTGGGCAAATCAAGTAAACTTTTTGGGCCTCAGTTCTTCATAAAATTAGGGAGCTATGTTAACTCTAAATATATTATCCTTTGAACTTGGATGATAAAGGTGATTGTGAAGGTGAATCATTACTTAATCATTTCTAACTGATATAAAAATAAAAAAAAGTATATCTCACCTCTTTCCATAAGATCCTATGATACACTCTCAGTTATCTTCTTATGATTTGCCCACCTTTTTATATATCTGAAATTTTAGCCTAACTTCACTTGTTGAGTCGTGTTTGACTCTTTTCTAACCCCATTTATGGTTTCCCTCAGCAAAGATAATGGAGTGGCTCTCTATTTCCTTCTCCAGCTCACTTTACAAATGAGGAAACTCAGGTAAACCGGGTTCAATAACTTGCCTAGGGTTGCATAGCTAGTAAGTATCTGGGGTCACATTTGAACTCATGAAGATGAGTCTTTCCAATTCCAAACCCAGCACTCTATTCACTGGTCCATCTAACTTTCCTTACTCTTTGTCTGCAAATCCCTAGACTTCTCAATCTTAGTGAACTTTATTCAACCCAATTACAATATTAGAATAAATTACTACAAAATAATCCTACTACAAATCATAAATGAGATTTTGAATTTCTAACTTTGGAAGATTTCCCATACTGTCACTTCTATCTTCCATAACATTGTGTAATGGGAAATTTTGGAATTATTTGTGCCTTGTATGTGCCTTGATTTTTTTCAGTGAGGAGAATATACGACTATATTCTGAGCAAGCCAGGTTCACTGCAGAGCATTTTAAAGTCATGAAAACAGTTGAACTTACAAAACTGGCTCCTAGTCAAGTGACTCTGCCAAAAGTATGAGCTATGGCAAATCAAACTAGCCAAATTTTGTGGATTTGATATGATTTACCAATGGTTTTTCTGTTGCAAACCAAACATGGGGGAGGGGGAACCTTTCATCAGAGATCCTCAACTCTTTAATAAATGCAAATTCAACCCTTAAAATGTTAAATAATAAGTGGGCTGGTATGTTTGTCTGGGGTGGGGAGGAAGTGAGAGGTGAATGGAGTTATCTCAATTTTATAAGAAACTAAGAGGTTAAGGAACTTTATAAATGCCAGATAAGTCTGTGGCAAAACTCTTACAGGACTCAGATTTCCTGAATTGAACACAGAAAAAAATGTATTTTTTATCATTAGTTGTGTCCCATATTATCCCATCCATGGCAGATTCTAAATGCAACTGAGGGGGATAAACAACATAATATTGACAAATATGATAAATTTCTTTATAATTGGATTTATTCATTTCTATTTTGATGTCAAAGCACATAGTATTCTCTTTGCACCTTTAACTAAAGAAAAAATAAATTTTGCAGAAGCAAAAAATGGGACTCGGGGAGGGTTCTGAGGGTTTTGGTGGTGGTAAAAATATATTTAAGTGTACTGCAAGCCCATTATGTGTCAGCAGTGTGCAAGTAAACTTATACAATTCTATGCATAGGTTCTAGGGCTAGGGAGGTGAAAATCCTGCTGTATTCCTCATGCCCTTCAGGCCCCACCTGGAGTACTGTGTTCAGTTCTGGGCACCACATTTTAGGAAAGTTGTTGTTGATAAGCTGTGGAACATCCAGTCTCAAGGAGACCAAATAGTGAGGAGTCTAAAGATTGAGTCACACAAAGATCTGCTGAACAAACATGGATATATTTAGTGTGGAAAAGGTAAGACAAAAGGAAAACATGATAGCTTCTTTCTTTCTCTTTTTCTTTCTTCCCTTCTTTCCTCCTTCCCTTACTCCCTCCTTCCCTCCCTTCCTTCCTTCCTTCCTTCCTTCCTTCCTTCCTTCCTTCCTTCCTTCCTTCCTCCCTCCCTCCCTCCCTTCCTTTCTTCCTTCCTTCCAAGATTCCTCCACTGAGATTCACTGTTCCTGAGAGATTTTAATGTCAACAGTTTCATAGTGGATAAGCCATTTTGTCTGAAAAAAGTTCACTAGCTAATCAGTAAGACAGACTGTGTCTTTTTAGCAAAATGTATTTTCTTCATTTGTTTTAGGATAACTGCTGGTCTCATTTCTATAGTGCTAACAGTAATATATTTTAAAATGCTCTCTCTGGAGTTAGAAGACCTTTTTTCCTACAGAAATCCAAGAGTAAGTTTAGAACTTCCAACATCCTGCAACCATAGAAACTTCCAGGAGAGTTGAAGATCAGTAGAAAATGACCTAAAATAGTGACATTATGAAAAATAAGTTGAAGACGGTCCAGAAGAGGGTAATCAGTAAATTGGTAAACATGCATAAGCAATTGCATAGGATTGTGCTAAGCACCATGAATACAAAGAAAGTTAAAATCAATCTTTTATCAAATGGTAAAGGACCTTGGGGTTAAGGCTGGTCTTTAAGGGAGAAAAAAAGAGAAAGTTTCAGAGATTAAAATTTAATTTAATTTTATCACTAAATGGGCATTGCCTCAATCAAACTGAGACCTTTTAAAGACCCTAGTTTGAAAAGGTCAAGGTCTCCCACTGTATCCTTGGTCATCTCCAGTTGTCTTTGTCTATCTGGCCACTAGATCCAGATGGATCTGGAGGAGAAAAGGGAGACTGGTGACTTTGCACAGACCTGCCTCACTTAAATTCAATTCACTTTCTTGCATGTTATGGCAACACCTCCCTGATGTCACATTCCTCTTTGAGAAGAAAGGACAAACAACAGCAGGCACCAACAAGTACTTGAGTCCAAGTCAAATGAGAATCACTTAAAGGAACTGGGAAAGTTTAACTTGTCTAAATGAAGCCTCAGAAAGGAAATGGAAATTGTATTCAAGTATTTGAAAGGCTGTTGTATAAAGGAAAGGTTATATTTGTTCTGTGTGTCCCTAAAAGGCAGAATTGGGAACAATGGTAGAAATAAGAAAGAAGCAATTTAGGCTTGATGTTAGAAAAAAAATCAATAACATTTAGAACTATTAAAAAGTATAATAAGTTGCTTTGAGAATAGATGGGTTTCCCCTACTTTAGGATCTTCAGAGTTTGGATGACCACTTGTCAGAAATGTTATAGTAATAATTTCTTTTGTATATGGTTTGGATAAGAGGGGTCACTGAGGCCTCTTCCAACTTTCTAATTAATTATATGTTAAAATATTTTGGGAAGTCAAGAGGGTGCTTTTCCTGAGTCAAGTATCACATAACCAGAGATTTAAAAAATGATTCTAGAATAGCCTGAGCTTATCAATATCTTTGGCAGCCAAAACCTACTTTAGGAAGGACACTTTAGAGATTAAGTTAGACCCAAATGTAATTAAGATTATGGCAACTGGCTTTTGGGGTAAGAGCTAAAGAATGAGTCAGTGAATTGGAAGGTGCTAAAAATTCCATATCCACTTAAAATTTATGGAAATGAGGGTTTGGTTGGAAGACTTCTAAAATTGTAGCATTCCCCCACTTTAATTAATTCCAAATCTCTGCTTCCTTGTAGGTGTATACTTAAATATTTTAATGAATCTATGATTCCATCAATGCAGGTATTCTAACCAACAGGTTAGATTATAACCATCTATGCCTTCTCTGACTGTATGAACATTATCCATGCTCCATAAATTCTTCACAAGGTGACCGTTCAACATGCTCAAGTTTTTTTTTTTTTTTATGATAAAGGCATACATAGTAAAAAAATGCAGAAACAATACTTGTATGCCAGCAGAGTAAAAGAAATTTGGGAAGTCATTTCTCTTACTGCAAAGAGATCCAGGTAAGAGGAAAATGGGTTATATACACAAGGAAATTGAGGCAAGGTAGAAGACAGTTCCATATGGAACCCTTGTGCTAACAAAACAATTTGAGATTTTTAACTCTAATAGGAAATCTGATGTGGCATCATACTTGTCCTGGAGGGAAGTTTGACATTGGTAAGCCAATGGAAAAGACAGTGAAATTCATCAGAGGAAATCTGCCAACAATCATTTACTAAGTGCCAAACTCTGCTAATGTGCTAAGTGATGGGAAAAAATATAAGAATGAAACAATCCCTTCCCTCAAAGAGCTTATATTCTAACAGGGAAGAGAAGCACATATATGAGTCTGTATAGACTATAAAGGGAAAGGAGAATAATTTACAGTGAGGTTGGAAAGACAAGGTAAGTGCCAGAATGTGAAGGGCTTTAAAAGCTAAACAGAGTTTCTATTTTTATCCTAGAGGCAACAGGGAACCACTGGAGTTTACTGAGAGTAGGAATGATGTGGTCAGTTACCTTATTAGATAAAAAAGGTTTACAAAAAACATACAAAATGGAATGTTTTCAGAATTCTTCAATACAAAGCAGTTAGGAATAAAGCTTCTATCATTTGTACCAATCGTGACCAGTTTATTCTTCCATTCTGTTCCAAATTATTGCCATGTAAAATGGAGTATTAAAAAAGGTCCCATTAGAAAAAAAATGCCTAAGGAAAAAGTCCAATGAGCCAAGCTTCATCACAGACCAAAGACCTGCCAAAAGTTCCATTAATATAAGACTTTTTCTTTTCTTTTCTTTCTTTTTACCAAGACTGCCTTGGTAAAATCTTCAGAGCACATATTACCAAGACTGAGCTAGAACCCAATTCTCCAAAGAACAGGGAAAAGACAATCCTATACTAAGGCAGAAAATGAAGCCTTTGACTTTGAACAAAGCATATGAAACTCATTCAAGGGAGGGGTCACCAATAGCTGCTAGGACCATCTCCCCATAGTCTCAAGTTTGACAGTTACAACTGTCAGCATGCTCTAGATCCAATACTATTGCTATATTCAACCCCAAATGAATTAAGGAGACAATGACTAATAAAAATTACTGTACAGAATACATAATGATATTGACAATAATTTTGAAAACAGTGCATATTTATGTAGCATACTGATGTTTAAAAATATTTTTCTTATATACAACAAACCTGTGATGAAGTATAAGGATTATTGTACCCATATTATAGATGAAGAAATGAACACTTAAAGAGGTTGACTTGCCTATGGTAGTTACATTACAGGTAGTAATGGACACATACACAGATTCTGTTAGTGTCTAAGGAATTTGAATCATCCTTTCTGTACCACTACATTTCTGCATCCCCACTGTTCATATTCCCAGAAAACATACAGCCCTGATGAACTAAGTATGTACTTATTTGTACAACTTTTATAGTATCATCAGAACACACCCGTATAATTCTTAGGTTTTACTAAAGGAGAAATGGGGCTTCTGATACCGCATTGGCACATTGTCCTCTTCAGACTCCCATGAGTTCTAAAGTCCAATCCCATTGGAGCTATAGTGGGCATAAACCATCATTTAAAACCCCTTTTCTGACCTTTAAACTCACCTAATTCCACACACCAGGATTATTTTCTTTTTTTTTTTATGAAACCTACTCCTCCTTATAATTTCACTATTTCTGTCATTGGTGCCCTAATTTATCTTGTCTCCCATGTTTGAAACTTTGGATTTTTTTTTCTTGCTTCTCTTCTCATATTTAATTGGTCACCAAGTCCTGCCTGAGGCAAGGCAACATCCTATCTGCAACATCTCTTGCTTTAATCCTGTTTCTATTCCCATGGTCACCCTCTAGTGTAGTCTTCGTTACAGATCATCTGGTAGCATACTAACATGTTTTCACCTTCATTTTCACTCTTTCAAAAGTCATCATTCATGCTGCCACCAGATCAAATTTCTACAGCCATAGCCCTCCTCATGCTATTGGCCAGGTACTCAAACATGTCAATGGTATATAATCATCTACTGAGTAAAATTGAAAAGCCTCCCTAATAGAGCAACACCCTACTCTCCTACAGTTATATCATATTATTCTCCTCCACAAACTATGTTTCAGTCACAACAAACTATTTTTGGTCTTTCCAACAGGGTTGCATTTTTCCAGGCCTTAGAATTTAATCACATTGTTTCTGAAAATTTTAATATCTTCCTTCATCTATTTTGCCCAACCTTGTAAGGCCAACTCAAAGATCATCTCCTCCACAGATGTTTCTCTGATTACCTCTGTCAGTAACAACTTTCTCCCTTAGATTTTACATGCCATTTTATTTTGGATCAAAAACCTTTAGTGTCTCTTATTGGTTATGGTACAAAATATGTGTGTTTCTTATCCTAGAGTGTCAATGGGGCAGAGTGGATAGAGACCTGGTCTTGGCCCCAGGTAAGTCACTCAACCACTCAGTGGCCCAGGTACTTCTTTCAGTCTATGAAAGGAGATGCTAGACTACACAGGTAAAACCATTTTCTATACCAGTGAAATAAGAGGCCCAGTCCCTATCTCTAACCTCTTAGGGAACGATAAACTCCATGAAGACAAGAACTTTGCCTCATTTCAACTTTGTATCATCCCCTGTTCCCATCACAATGCTCTGGGTATAGGGAGAACCTACTATAAATGTTCATGGATTTTGGTACTTGTTGATTGCTCCCATCTCAAAAAAGGTAGAAAAAAAGCTGATTTGTAGCCCAGAAATCTACAGATAACATGAAATATCAGGATTCCAACTGAGAAAGGATCTTTGAGATCATCTTGTCCATTCCTCTTATTTCACAGATGAAGAAACTGAGGTCCAGGTTTTAAATGCTCATGATCATACAGGTGGTAAAGAATAGAAATCAAATTTCAATACAGAGCCTCTGACTCTACATCCAGTGTTTTTCTCATGACTTTACACTGACTCTCTTCTGCACCTAGGTTGGAAAACCCATAGATATCTATGAAAACATTTTTGTTATTAGACTTGACTGTGATTTCATTATAGGGAATTCCTAATGAAGGAAAGCCCTCTTATTAGCAACTGCTGTGATTTATAGTCTTAGGGAGTTGTCTGTGGCACTGAGAAATTTAGGGTCATGGCCAGGGTCATAGAACCAGTGTGTGTCAAGTACAGGAACTAAATCCAGATCTTCCTGACCTCAATGCCATTTCCCCATTCTCTCTGCCTTTTTTCTTTTCTTTATAACAGATTGGAGGATTATTCTTTGAGGAATACATGGGGTGTGTGGGGGGAAGGAAGTGGAGGGGTGGGACATGATGCAGAAGGTTCCTAAGTCCCCAGATATATACTAAAGGAGAAGAACTGTAAGAAAATCCAGGCAGCTAACAACTCAGGGCTGGGAAGCTATTGAGATTTCCACTCAGACAAAATAACTCTCCAAAGGTCTATGATTATCCAGTCTCTGATGCATGGGTTGGAAAATTGGCCATATTATATTTCAAAATATTTCTTTCAGGGCCTTCTTTACAAATGCTTCCTCTCCTGTGGCAAGGTCTTTCTGAGCACATCCACAGTCAAGATTTGTGATGGATGGAGCACATGGACTGCTCTGGAAATCATGGTATGCAGAAATCCAGTCCCTCATTCAGTCCATCGTAAGTATTTACCAAGTGCTTACTATGTGCCAGACCCTTATTAGAAAGCCACCACCTTTTAGTCTTTTAATGGTCCATGCTTAAGCCACAGAATCAATGGCTGTGTGTTTCATATCTTTGCTGCTATGTTCTAGTAGGGTCTAAGTAAAGAGCCCATTTGCTTTACCTGTTACTTTCTATAAACTGAAATGCATCTAGGGAACTAATTGCCAAATGGAGAGGCAATGTTGATGGCAAATTGAAAAATACAAATAGAAAGTATGAAGTTTATGTTGCAATGTTTACTCATCAAGCTTATATAAGGTTGTTGCTGTTTTTTTAAAAACAGCTCTGCCTAACTAGTAATCATACATTCACCAAGACACACAGACATACAGACACAGACACACATACATATATATGTATATGTATGTATGTAGATATATGTTTATTTTTAGATATATACATACATATATGTATTATACATATATATACATATATGTGTGTGTTGCTTAGATTTTGAAATCTAGATGTATAAAGCAAAGTATTTTGCATTTCCCAACTGCAAGCATTGAAATTCCAGCCTTAATATTGCAGTGCTGAAAGCTTTTGCATTTTGTAATATGGACTAGGCATGTGAGCATCTATGTAGAGGCACATACCATTTTAAATATCCACAAATTTCCCTAAAGTCCCAAGTGGTTTCCTTGGCAACAAGGCTGCTGAAATGTAAAAGGATAAGGCAGGCTGGATATTGCCTATCATTCTCCTTCTGTAGGTTATTTTAAATAGCTGCAATTTTCTTTGCACATCTCAAAAAAATCCGCAGTAGTAGCCAAGAAGCCTAATATGAGAGGCATTAGAGAATAGTACATCAGAGTCTAATTTGTATGGGCAAATTATTGCTTTTGCTATTCACTGATTTGTAGCACACCATTTTCATGTACCAAATTATAGAACCAAAAAAAGCACACCATAAATACATCAGAATAATTTTTAGATAGAATAGGATAAAATACCTGCAAATAGCTTTTGACAATAGAGACAGTGATTAATAATGGTGACATATCCCTGAAACTTCTTTTCAATTCACCAGGAATAGCATGTGTATAATGAAGTCAGACTTTGCCACACTGAGTAGAAGAAAATTCACGTTACCAAGCTGAACAAGGCATACTTATTGTAACCCTTTGGGAACACATCTTCAAATGCCCAACAGCTATGTTTTGTGAGTTATTTGTTAAATCCTCTTATTTGCATAATATCATCATTATGTTGGCTATTGGGTGTTTTTTGTTTTTCTTCTCAACCCACCTTTCATTGTCCTTTCTCTGGCTGGTATGGCAACATAAAATATACACAGTGATTTAATAAATCAAATGAAATTCCACTTATTGGCAACTCTTAACATCTTATCTGGTAGATATATCTTATAGCAGGTAGAGTCATGTCTGTCTTTCCTGCAGCATGAAGAACATCCAAATATGGAGGTGGGTGGAAAGAAGTATTGGCAGTTGCAGGGAAATCAAAACTAGTTACCAATCAATATATTTAGAAGCCATTGATATAAAATACAAAGTTGGGGTTTCCTTGTTGCTATTGCTTCCCCACTCCATCATCAACAATATCCATCTGCTATATGGCATGTTGCCCCTCAAAATCAAAGCAATCATGATAAGAAAACTGAAACCAACTTCTATAGTAGAGATTCTTGTCTTTCTGTGTGTATACGTACTGGTCCTCTTTGGTTGTTGGGTAAACCTCTGAGCCCTTCTCAGAATAATGTTCTTAAATGCATAAAATAAATTACATAGTATCAAAAAGAAAACCACTTACAATGAAATATAGTTATCAAAATATTAAATAAAATCAAACAAATTCATAGTCCCTAGGTTAAGAAACTCTACCCTAAAGGTTCATCCTTAGTGCATCTTTTCAACTCAAGAAGAAATGTGTTGTTAGAAGATTCCAAAGAAGTCTGCTCTACTTACCAATTTCCCAAAGAATCCAGAGTGTATTGAGTCTCAATGTAAGTGATGGCTTTGCTCAGTAGAAGTGATTGTATTATTTCTTACCTAAACTTTTCAATCATTAATTCAGGGCCTTCTTTTAGTCCCTTTCATTTCTTAAGTCATCACAACTACATACCTTGCTTCTCCCCAAAAGACCAAGCTAACCTATTTGTGGTACTAACTTGATTTGTTAAATTCTGAATCTGCATTTTATCATTTTCTCTGCATATGGATATGAGCTTGGCCTCTCCAACAAGATCATAAGGCACTTGAAACCATGAATTTGAAATCTATCTTCTGTCTTTTTCTCTTTTTCAAATTTTACTAGTGCAGTTTGCAGCAGACAGAACGTGGTCAAAAGATATTTGGTGAATGAATTAATATGATAAAAGTAATTCTTGTGTGACCTCAAATTCCTCTGCAGCACTCTTTAATAATTACCCATAGACATCAAAATAGATGCTGAGCAGAGAAGAGGTAAGTGAGCAACACAAGACATTTTTGTGTCACATCCGGGAAAGTAGCTATATGGAAACTCTTATTGGGATATCATCAGTTTTTTCTTATTACCTTTACTAGGTCATACAAATTTAATATTTCTTAGTGGATCACCTGGATCACCTCTGGTGGGAGCCCCTTATACAGAATGTTCATGGGACTGAACCAAAGACTTTGGGTCACACATTTGATACCAAGAACTACTAATTCCAGCAGGACCTTAGTACTCTTTGAGTAAGTCCCATATTCTCTCCAAGTTAATTTCCAACAATATCTGGAAATTTTGTATCTAGTTACTCTTGTACACACACACACACAAACATACACATTTGTATACAGGTATATATGTACCTGTTAAAATTAACCATGAAAATCCCTTAAATCATTCATAACATTTATTTTAATATTTTAAACAAAATTTTAAACAAACAAAAAGAAAAGATAAGGATATATTTAAAAGAAAACAATCTGTATCAGAGACCAAATGGATCTGAGATGGTGGCCATCCAACTAATTAATGCAAATTTTATTTTATTACAATGTTCAGCTAAGCTATTGATCATAAGAGGAGTAACAATGACAACTTCTATTTAAATAGAAAGAAAGAAACCAGGAATAGATTTAGAACTGGCAGGAAACATGATTAGGAAAAAATACTCCTAAAAGAGCTTCATGCATAAATGTGATTGTATTAAAGATCATCACCACCATGCACCTTTTTCCTGCTTCACCTTGAAGCAAGAGAAGACACAAAGAAGTCAAAGGGAACAAAGCAGGAGCATTCTAGTTAACTGAGAATGCTCTGAAGGACTAGAGGATGCCCTTCACATTGACTTGGCCATGTTAAGTTACATGAATAGACTGTGGATATAATGTAGAGAAAATTATAGCATCATATGTAGCATGGTGAGCTGTTTATATAATGTGAAATACATAAGGAGCCAACTGAAGCAATACCAGATTTGTTTCTCACCTTGTATTCTAGGGCATATCTTCTTGACTTTGAACATTGACTGGAATGGCTTTTGCTGGTCCAAATCCTTTCTCCCTGATCTGTTTCTCTCCCAGTTCTCTTCTCTCTTGTCTTTTTCTTCCCTCTCTACTCTCTCTTCTCCCTCTTCTTTCCCCCCTCATTCTTCCCCATCCCTCTTTTTTTCCTCTCCTCCTCCTTTCTTTGTAATGTAGAATTAAGAGTCATCAGATTCCTTTTAAGCAAAGATCTAGTGTCCATTTGAATAATGTGGCTGGGATTTTCAGTCAAGTCAGAATTAGTCTAGGTAGCTCCCAAGGTCTTTCCAATTCTGTTAATTTGTGATTCTGTGATGTTTTTTTTCCCTTCAAAATAAAGATATCACCTTCAATTTTCAAATGTAGAAATGACAAATAGATCTGAACAAAAGTTCCCTTCATTTGTACATTAGCTAAGTTCAAGACTGTAGAATAAAAAAGACTGAAAAAAATATATCATACACAACATACTGCTTTATATACAGAATGCAGCACATGTTGGTACTTTAATGGTTTTGACTAAAATATAAATAAGATAGTCTATGTAGTCTAATCAGTATCCACTTCAAATAATCTTTTTTTTTATCAGAGGATGCATTTCTAAAGTACACATTACATATATTACCATTTAAAATGCCTCCTTATTCAGAATGTAGTGCACTTGTGGATAGACATATTCACTCTTCCATAACTTGAGGACTCATAGATGTGCAGAACTCATTAAAAAGAGACTTTAAGTGAAGGAAACACTCTCTAAGAGGTTAAATCATGACATGAACCAAAAATATTCTATTTTTAACCCACTCTGTAATTTCCAACAATCTAAGGAAAGGGACACATAATTAACAGTAACCTTGAGTGTGCTTTCAGACTAAAATATTTCATTGCCTATAAAATGCTTGTATACTTTTAAAAATCCATTTTCTGAAAAAAAAACAAACAAACCATTAGATTGAGTTTTTTTTTAAATGCAATAAGTGCTTCACTACCATTACTGAACTTCCTCTGACAAAACTGGTTTTCATATATGGATGCGATTTCATTTTGGGCTCAGGCAGTTTCTCTTCCCAAGTTATCATATTGCTTATTTGGAACACTGAAGATCTTAGTCTCACTGACTCAAAAGTGGAAGGAATATAATCTTGGCTGCAAAGATGAGATCCTTTTAAAGTGTGTTTTTCTGCATTTCATTACAAACTGATGAGGTCATTTCCTCCCTTGCATTTTAAAAGTTTCAGAATTCATAGGGTTCTGTAAACAAATCCATTCAAAACCAATGAATAATGTCATAAAATATATAAGCAATTTGGGAGAGGTATCTAGTTCATTTTATATTCCTATGGTCCTATAATATATATGAAAGTATGCTTTATTAATAAAAATATATTCAGAGAAGAATTGGATAGAAAAGGAGGCTATAATTGGGTTGGGAAGTCTTTAATCTCTAGGTCATTAGCAACCAGTGCCCCACTCTCCAGTGAAAAAAATATTTACTATCCATCAATAGTACCCTATAAATGAAACTATGAACCTATTTTACAACACCGGGAAATTGATAGTTTGCTTAAGTTCATTTGATAAGATAGCAATTAAGGTGGGAAGACAAAAACAGGTCCTGCCACTTGTAATCTAGGCTATTAACCAAATATTATTATATCTCCTCAATTCATTAGTGCCTAGCATTAGTGTGGATAAGAACTTTGAGCTCAGTTACAAATTTAAAGCAAATTATGAGCATTTTCATCTCAACTTTCCAATTGCTTTCCATCCAGTTTTTGTGGATTCTAAGAGAACAAATGACATGCTTTAAATATGAATGAATTTGTTTTTAAAGAAAAGGGCCTAGTATTACCAATATTAAAATCATCATCAGCAAGTCCATACCTCTAATTTCATCAGCATAGGGAATTGCAGGAATAGAAATTTCTTCCACTTATATATTGGCAGCTAATCTATGACTTGTAATAGTGGTTTTCAAATTATTATTTATTATTATTATTGCTCAAGGCACAACATTATTCTTTATTACAAGGAATCCCAGAACATTTCTGGAAAAGTGGAGAAGTGTTAGAGAGTTACTTGTCCATTTGAATCAAGATCCTTCTAACTATAAAGCTAAACTCTTATCATTACATCACTGTTATTTTTAATATTTCTATTAAGTCTAACTTTTCATTAAAAACATTGACTTGACTAGAGAAAAAGACTGATTTATTTAACAAGTATTATTGTTAGGCAAAGAACCAAGTCTTACAATTTAGGTCTGCATCACCTTTCTAATATCTATCAACTGAATAAGACAAATTAAGACAGTGGAAGATCATAAGCACTATTAGGAAAAACAGCATGAAGCAATGCAGGAAACAGTTTTAAGAAGGATTGGTGAGAGATCTCAAACATCTCAAAGCTCCTTAAAAATGAAACAAGAAGGAAGATAGCATATAAATGAAAGATGGAAAAGATCTGCAAAGATTATGTGTATATGTATGCAATATATATACATATACATGTATATGCATGAAAAGTGGGGATTGTATTATTCATGCATGTCTGCATACATATGCACATACGTACACAATATACACATTTTGTACATATATTATATATATGTATTATATATATATTTGCATATGTTTGTTCAATACCAAGAGCAATGAAATCAATCAATTCAGACTCTATCATCACAGTTATATGATGGGATTCTACAGGAAATGAAAAATCACTGAAGAAAACAAAGAAGGGAACTAGATGGTAGAGGATGGAATGGTTTACCTAGAGTTAGGAAGACTGGGTTTCAAATTCTGCTTCATACACTTACTAGCTAAAGGACTACATTTAATTGCTCTCTGCCTCAGTTTCCTCAGCTGTAAAATGGGAATAATGATTGTATCTATTTTTCAGGGTTGTTGTGAGGATTAAGTAAGGTAATATATATCAAGTGATTTGAAGACCTTAGAGTGCTGTATGAATGTTAGCTAATTTATTAGTGATAACAGAATAGCAGCAAAACCAGACTGAGTATACAGAGAGGAGGTCTGCACTAGAGGAAAGACAATATTAAGGGGTATTGAGGAATGACTGCTAGGGCTGTCTCAAAGAGAATGTTCCAACAATGTGTATAAAAACTCCATAAATTGGGGAATAGCTAAACAAATTGTATATGAATACAATGAAACAATGAATATAATGAATCCAAAGAAGCAAGAAAAGATTCATATGGACTCATGCAAAGCAAAGTAAGCCAAGACAAGGAAACAACATACACAAAACAGTTGGAAATAAATGTAAAATTACAAAAACCAATCAGCTTCAAAAAAGAGATGAGAGAAGATGTTTTCTTCAGTCCTTTGCACAGGTGGAATGGTGTGGTTCTTGACATATATATTGTCAATTATTTTTATTGACCAGCTTTCACTGTTTTATCTCTTCTTCCTGCTCATTTAAGAATAATTTGTTATATGGGATTATTCTCTGTGAGGGGAAAAAGATGCACACAAAGGGAAATTTAAGTGATATAAAAACAAAAGATAGCAATAAAATTTATTTTTAAAATGAAAGTAGAAGGTGTCATGTTACTTACTGTACTTAAAAAAAATTCTTATGTTTTTTATGAAGTCATTGGTTTCTATTTGGTTCATTCTAGTTTTAAAGGAGTTTGTTGCTTGGGCAATGTTTTGTCCTCTTGTGCCAAATTGTGAATTCTCTTTCTAATTCATTGTTCTATAGCTCTCATTTCTTTTTCATTTGTTTCCTTAAGCATTCTCATTCCATTTATAAAAATATTTTAAAATATTTAAAAAAAACTCTTTTGCATCTTTTTCTGGAATTTTGGTCCAGTTTGTGCCAAAATTGTGTTTTCCTTGTAGTATTGCTTGTAGATTCTCTTCTGTGGTTGTTTCTTCTTTTGAATACCTCTGCTACTATAATAGTTCATTTTGTTTTGTTTTGTTTTGTTTTTTGTTTTTTTACCCATTCTTCTAGCATACCTTCTGATTTCAGAGCTGGTGTCAAATTTCAGAGCTGCTGTACTTCTGGAGGGAAGGTCTGGGCTTGTCCTGTTGCTCCTTTCATGAGGTATTGCATAATGTGTTATTCCTGGATATATCAGGGACAGGTTGGGGACCTGCACACTTCTAGGGCTCCCAGATCAGTATAATCCAGGGCAAAATATAATTGTCATCCCCTTGATTTGAGCTCTGCAAGTTCTTGACCTAGGTTTTAGTCTGATGAAGAGTAGACTGATGCTGGACTCTGCTTCCAATAGCCAGCTGGAAATCTATTGGATCTGAGTGGGCTTCCTTTTGATCTAGATTCCTGTCTTGGTTATTCCTGAGAAGACTGGGCTAAATACTGGTAGTGAGACCCTGCTCTAGCTTGGAGTCTGAGCCAAATTACTCCTTCTGCTACTAGCTTCTGAACTTCCTCCTTTTTTTTCTCCTTCAATACACTACTCAGGGCCTGGAATCCTGCTACCCTATACAGGTCCCTTTTTCACTGCCTCCTGAATCTGTGACCTACAACTGAGTAGTGGGCAAAAAATACTTCCAGTTGACACCTGCACCTGTCATAGTACCCTCATATGGCTCTGGACTACTTCAGTATAATTATTTCTGCTCTGACCCATCCCTAATGCCTACTGACCTCACTTGTCTATTTTCCTACTCCAAGCTCATATGGATGAATGACTCACTCTGACATTTTCTGGATTCTTCCATCAGAAATCACTCTAGTGTCTTTTCTAGATCTGTTTAGAGAAGTTCGTGGAATGGCACACAACACACTACTTCCTACCATCTGCCATCTTGGCTCCTTCTTTCTTGTATATTGATTATTAAGAAAAAAATCAGTCTAGCACAGTCAAATGCTGTCTTAAAGCAACATCATGCATATGTCAGAATTATTAATTACTTATTTTTAAAAGACAATACAGATAACCTTGTTAAAATAACTTTTTGGCCACTAATATCAAGTCATGCATAAAACAAGAAATTTATTTATATAAATATATTCACTCAATGTGTTTCCACTGCAATGGAGAACACACAGAGCCTAAGGCCTAAGTTGAGAAGGAATTCTGTCTCTCTCTCTCTTTCTCTCTCTCTCTCTCTCTCTCTCTCTCTCTCTCTCTCTCTCTCTCTCTATATATATATATATATATACAGGCTCATATATATATACTTTAATTTAAATGCTCCAAATGATCCTGTTTTGCAAATTACACTTTGCTTATGACAAGTCCAAGATCAGTGTAGTCTCCCAAATGAGATCTGTATTCACTCAAAAGAGTTTGCTCTAACTATCCACATGGAAGAATATTATTCCAAAACTGATATGCATGTTGAATGGCCATACCAAAGGATGGCCATACCATAGAAATGGCCATATCAAAGATTACCAATAGATCATAATTTAAGTCCAGCATTGAATAGAAAGTAGAGAATAATCCAGATTACCTTAGAGAGATTGCAAAATTATTTTTTGGTAAAATAATAATTTTCTAGTTGTGAAAAGCAGTATCATATATTGAAAGGCCCCCATCACAATTCTTTAAATCTGCCTTGTAGTTTCATGCTTATAAGACCATTGACTTTGATCTCTCAGAGACCACAAAGCTTATCTAATTCAACAATCAGATAAAGCTAGGTGGTACAGTGGATAGAATGTTGGATCTATTTTCAGAAAGACCTGAATTCACATTTGACCTCAGACACTTAACTAGCCGTGTGAGAATCATTTAAGCTGCCTCAGTTTCTTCAATTGTGAAGTGGGGAATAATAATAGCACCTACCTCCCAGAGTTGCTTTTAGGCTCAAATGAAATATTTGTAAAATTCTTAGCATATTTCCTGGTCCATAGCAGATGCTTAATAAATGTTTATTTCTTTCATTCTCTTCAATGACATCAAAATTGAAGCTATTAGATGCCTAAGATCAAATAGGTAGGAAATGTTAGAATTAAGATCAGAATCCAGGTCCTCTGTCTCTAAAACCATTTTTCTTCTCATGCCTCAGACATCTATTTTCTTCTGAACCCTGCTAGAATTTCTTGCTATTATTTTATTATCCTTCCTAAGTATTTTGTAGAATTTGTTTCTTTGCTTAATTTTACATAGGGGATTTTCAAGTTGCTTTCACTGATGCATGAATTCAGTCTGTCATTTCTATTGTAGATCTAGACTTCAATAGAATGACTTGAATTTTTCCTAACTAAAGTTGTGCACCACACCACCAATTATTACAGTTCCCAAATCTCGTATCCCGTCAAAGACCAAATGGAGAATAGGCCTAGAAATGAAGCTGCCCAATAACCTGTATAAGAACTACCTCCAGGTGTAATCTAGATTGTTGTTGTTCATGTTTTAACCATTGCTGTCCCCAGATGAATTTTAGGCCACAGGATAGTAAATCAAAGTTCTTTCACTGGAATTAGATAATAAATAATTAAATGCATTTGTTACTATTCGAAATGATTGTGTGTTTATAAAACATGCTTCTTTGCCCTCTGGAATATCATATTCTAAGCCCATCTGATCCATTAGTGTAGAAACAATTTAAAACTTGTATTATCCTGCCTATGTCTCCATGATATTTGAATTGTTTCTTTTTGGTTGCTTGCAATATTTTCTCCTTTACCTGGGAAACCTGGAATTTAACTCTAATATTTCTGGGATTTTTCATTTGAGATCTCTTTCAACAGGTGATGTGTGGATTCTTTCAATTTATATTTTACCCTCTTGTTCTAGAATACTAGGGCAAATTTCATAAATATTTTCTTGAAAGATGATGTCTAGGCTTTTTAAAAATTTAGACTTTTAGATAGTTCCAACAATTCTTAAATTGTCTCTCTTTGATCTGTTATTTTTTTCATGGCAGTGGTTTTTCTAATGAGATATTTCACGTTTTTTTTCTGTTTTTTCATTCTTTTGATTTTGTTTGATTATTTCTTGATGTCTTATAAAGTTACTGGCTTCCACTTACTCACTTCTAATTTTTAAGGAATTATTTTCTTCAGTGAGATTTTTTACCTCCTTCTCCATTTGGTCAATTCTTCTTTTTAAGAATTATTTTCTTCAGTGAATTTTTGTACTTCTTCTTCCATGGTCAATTCTGATTTTTAAGAAGTTCTTCTCTTTGATGTATTTTTGTATACATTTTTCTTTTTTGCCAATTCTTCTTTTCAAGGCATTTTTCTCATCACTGGAGTTTTGTATCTCTTTTACCATTTGGTCTATTCTGTTCTTTAAGGTGTTATTTTCTTTAGTACTTTTTGTGCCTCCTTTACCAAGCTATTGCCTCTTTTTTTTCCATTATATTCTGGCATTACTCTAATTCCCCTTTCAATTTTTCCTCTACCTCTCTTACTTGATTTTTAAAATCCTTTTTGAGTTCTTCCATGGCCTAAGACAAATCCATATTTTTCTTTGAGGCTTTGGATTTAGGAGTTTTGACTTTGCTGTCTTCTTCTGAGTTTGTGTTTTGATCTTCCATATCACAAGAGTAACTTTCTATAGTCAGGATCTTTTTCTTCTGTGTGTTCATTTTTTCCAGCCCATTTCTTGACTTCTAAGTCTATGCCAAAGTACAGCTCTGCTTCCACAGTAAAGATGGTTCTGTTCCAAGCTTCAGCTATTTTGTGCTGCTGTTTTCAGAGATAATTTTAGGGACTTAGAAGTTTTCAGTTCTTGCGAAGTGGTACGATCTAGGGAGAGATATGTTTATTACTCTCCTGGCCTGTCTTCTTCTCTGGGAGTAACCATAGACATTCTTTTCTGTCCTTCAACTGTGCCCGGAATTCTAGCTCTCTTGTGACTACAAGCACTGGTGTACTAGCTCTTTCCTGTCTTGGGACTGAGACCCAGGCCTATAACTCACATCCAAATATGGGCAGTGCAACAGAGTCCTGGATCCAGTGTCATCAAAGAGATCACTGTAATCTCCTGACCAGTTATCCAACTCCATTACCCTCTGTGGGCTGAAAGGTCTGGCAATCTCCACTGCTGTCACTGATTCAATAACATCTAAGTCCTACTGATGATTTGTTGTGGTGTGACCTGTGCTGAAATGTGCTCCACTTTCACCATGGTGCAACAGAATTTTCCTGCCAATATTTTAAGTTGTCTTGGGCTGGAAAACTATTTCACCCTATCCTTTTGTGGGTTGCGTCACTCCACATTTTGAGCATTATTTAAAGAAAGCATTATTTAAAGTTGTTTGGGGGGACTTGGGGGAGAGCTCAGACAAGCCCATGCTTTTTCTCTGCCCTTTTGACCATGCCACCATACATATCCCCTAAGAATATCTTGAATATAATCTTAAGGAAGGGAATCTTAAAGTTAGAGGATAGAAGCATTGTATATTTTGTGTTAGAGGATAGAAGATTGTATATTTTGTGTTTGGAAGAAATGTGTTAAAAGATTTCCTTGTTGTAGGGATATATTTGAGGGAAGGCATGAAGTACAATTTAAAGGCTATTGTGGAAGATCGAGAAAAAATGACAGAATAGCAAGAAGCAAAGCAGCTGACCTCCTTTTCAAGTTCCTTTAAACAGATGTAGAAAGTTTACCAGATCAAATCCTTATGGTGAAATCTAGAAAAAGTCACAGTGATTTCTTTATCCAGTCCAGGTCAGCACAGCAATAGATAGAGAGGTATGTGAATACTGGAGACTAGGGTAGAGCAGAAGCCCTTGAGAGAACAATCCAGAATCCAAAGAGAGGCTGTTCATCAAGGCAAGAAAAGGTTTTATATCTTTACTGCCACATCCCCAGGCCCAAATAAGGGTACTGCAATGGGGAGAGGTACCAACTGGCAGCTTTGTAACTCACTAGCCAGTTCTGAATCACAGATCCTAGATGGACTGAGAAAGGACCTTCAATGAGGGTAGCGTGGTGGCAGCCCTGGGTATCATGAAAAGAGGAAATTCAGAAATCACAATTGGCAGCAAGAATTTGGCTTAGACACCAGAAGCAGAAGATTTCATTTACAGCATTTAGCCCAACCTCATGAAAAATAATTTGGGAAGGAATATCAAACCAAAAGGGAACCTGAAGTTCTGTCACTCAGAATCAGCAAAACTATGTAGCTAGCTGATAAGGGCTGAGCTGAGAAGGAGTATGCTATTGCTCTAATTGAAACCCAGGACAGGAACTTGCAGAGCTTAAACTTAAGGGTTTGGAGTGGGACTATCAGGCTAATCCCTAGATTAGACCACCCTGGGAGAACTGAAAGTTTGCAAGTTCATTAAATGTCCCTGAGATCCAGGAGTAATATAAAGCTCAGTACCTGAAGAAAGGCAGCGATACTTCTAGCCTAGACCTTTCCCCAGAAGTGCAGCAAAGATCAGCTCTAACATCAAGTCACAAATCAAGAATTCAGCTAGAAGAATGGGAGGGAAAAAAAATCAACTCCACCAAAATGAGCCATTATGATGGTGAGGATGTCCAAGACAAACACATAGAAGTGAATAACTCCAAAATATCTACCAAAAAATGCCCATGAGAAAAACACACCTTGGGCACAAACTACTAGTAGAATTTTTGGAATATACAAAGCAAGAATTTTTTTAAAGAGTTAAAATATTTTCATAAATGTGATGAAAGTGCTTAAGGAAAAATTGGAAAGGCAATTAGAGCTATGGAAGAAGGAATTGGAAAGGCAATTCAAAGCTTGGTACAAGAGGTAAAAAAATTCACCCAAGTAATAAAAAACATGAAAATTAGAATGAACCAAATAGAAGGCAATAACTATACGAGAAAACAAGAAATATTAAAACAAAATCAAAAGGTTGAAAAAATAGAAGAAATGTAAGATATCTCTTAGCAAAAAAATGACCTGGATAAAAAGAAAGAGAAAAAAAATTAAGAATCACAGACTATCTGAATACCATAACTTATTATTTAAAAAGAGTCAAGATGTAATAGTTCAAGAAATCTTAAAAAAAAAAAAAAACTAACTAGATCTCACAGAACCAGAGGGCAAAATAGTAAGAATCCATCAGTTGTCTCCTAAAGGAAACCCCAGAATGAAAACCCTGAGGAACATCATAGTCAAATTTCAGTTTCCAAGTCAAAGAAAAGATACTTCAAGCTGCTAGAAAGAAAGAATTCAATAACTAATAGAGCGCATTTAGTATCAAGCTTTATTTATCATGTACCACTAAAAAAGAGGAGAGAATTTGGAATATTCTAGAAGATAAAGTTTAAGGACTTACAGACAAAAAGAAATTCTCCAGTAAAACAGTATAATGCTACAGGGGCAAAATGAACATTTAATGAAATGAAGTCTCCCAAGCATTACTGATGAAAAGACCAGAGATGAACAGAAACTTTTAAGTTCAAACAGGAGTGAAATGTGGTAAACATGAATAAACAGTGACAAATGACTAAACAAGGACAAACTGCTTACATGCTAATATAGGGAAATGATATGCACACACATGAACCCTATCATCATCATGGTTCATAGAAGGATGCTAATTCTGTTAAGACCTGAGAGTAGTTCTCTTCTATCTTGATGATCTCAATAGAAGAATAGAAAGAAAAAGGAATGCATTAGAGATAGAGTGGGGGAAGAAAATATATTTTTGAAGAATTATCACACATAATAAGAATACACAAATTAAACATTTATACATAAAATAAAGTGAAGGGGATTAGGGTTGAAGCTGGCACTCACTCTCATCAGAATTGCTTAAAAGAAGGAAGAATACAAACATACACAGTTGAGTACAAAAATACATTTCATTCAACAGGAAAATAAGGAAAGGGAAGAAGGAGGGTGGAGGAATTAGAGTGAGGATAGATTAAGGAAGGGATCAGTTCTAAGGAAAACAAGCTCTAAGGCTGTAAAAATGTTTATAACTTTTTTTTGAAGGAACAAAGGATGGGAATATGAGGGAATGCCTATAAATTTGGGAATGGATGAAAAAGTTATGGTTTGAAATGTAATGGAATATTATTGTATGATAAATGAAAAAGGGATGATTTCAGAGAAACTTGGGAAGACTTTTGTGAACTGATGCTGAGTGAAATGAGTAGAACAAGGATTACAATTTGTACAATGTCTACAATATTCTAAAGGCAGACAACTTTAAAAGGATTAAGAACTTTTCAGGATAATGACCAACCACAGTTTCAGAGAACCAATGATAAAACATACTCCACATCTCCTGATAAAAGAAGGCTTCTAAATGAAGAAAGAAAGACATGGTCAATGGGGTAATTTGTCTTGGCTGACTATACATATTTGTAATACTGTTTGTTTTTCATTAGTTCTCAAGTAGTGGAAGTTGGGATAGGATATTCCTGCTGTTGAAAAAATGCACACATGCACACAATTTTTAAAAAGCTATTGCAATCACCATGCAAGAGATCATAAGTACTAACCTAGGGTGGTGACTATATGTTTGATGTTATCCTGAAGTCCTGATATCTTTCCAGAATTGTAGATATAGATAAATGTTTCACATGACAGGAGTGGATGCATCATTTAAAACGCTTACTTACAGAAATTAATTCTGTTTCACTTTCTCTCTCACTCTGTCTCTCTCTCTCTCATCTTTTCTTATGGTTGGCATTGTTTTGTTTTCTACTTTTTTTGGCTTAGCATAGGTGAGCATAGGTGAACCATTCTGAGATGAATATTCCTAACTTTCAGGAATAGTCAACTTTATGAGTTAGAGATGTCAGGAGAACTACCCAGGATCTGCCCTAGACTACAAAAAAGGTTATAGGATCATAAACTTAGAGATGGAAAAGACCCTAGAGGTCATCCAATACAAGTCCCTTATTTTGCAATTGGGGAAACTGGGGATCCAAAAGTTTAAGTGACTTCTCCAACATTATTCAGGTAGTAAGTAGTAAAATTGGCGTTTGAAGCAACATTTTATTTTACCAAAGCATTTACCAATTTATTGCAAACAAAAATTATTTATAGAAGATTGGGCTTATGAAGTACAGAGGCTTTTCTCCTCTCCCCACAGTTGCAGAGCCTGTTTAGGGACCCAGGGGCTTTAAAAGGAGAGAGAGATACCTGCATGCCTAGTGGTGTGGGCTTCAAGGTGCCCAGGAGCCCAGGGTTCTTGGCATTGGGGCCCTTGGTAGATCTCCTCAAATGTTTTTTTTAAGCAATATTTTTTTACTCAAATTCTAGAACTCGTTAGAACGGGGTATTTTGATTCTCAACCAAGTAACAAAAAAGAGTAAGAGAAGCTGTCATAGTATGACATTGGTAAAAGTAGGTGAACTAACAGAACTATTTTCAAAGGGAAGAAAAGTTTTACATCTTCTCAGTGTCTTTGAATCTGTCAAAACTTCTCTGGAACTCATTTTCCTAACCTATAAAATGATGCAGTTGTTCTTTTTTCTTTTTTTTAATTAAACAAATGCTTTATTAACTTCTAGTTTACATCATTCATTTCCACCAGATTATGAGTTACATTTCCCCCGATTTTTTCCTTACCCACCACCCCAGAATAGCAGTCCCACTAGATATCCCCTCATCCCCTCATCCAATCTGCTCTCTCCCTTATCTTCTCCCATACCCCCTTCGACTTTGCCGTTAGGGCAAGGTGAATCTCTGGGCCCCAATGCCTGGACATCTTATGAAACATTTAATTTTAAAACTTCGGTTTTCAGATCCATTCCCTTCCTCCCTTGTCACCCACTCCCTCTGAGAAGATAAGCAATTCAGTATGTGTTGTACATGTATAGCTATGCAAAACATAGACTGCTTATATTTCCCTCCCACCCATCTCACCTCCCAACGGGTCCATTCCCTACTTTGATCCTGTCCCTCCCTGACAGTGGGTAACTCCAATCTCCCCTCCTCCCAGAATGCCCTCCCCTCCATCATCCCCCCCATCCTCCCTTCCCCCACTCAGGAGAGTGAGTGAGGGTAAGATATTCCACTTAGTATGTATGTGACTCTCTCCCTGAGCCAACTTCAATGAGAATATGCTTTTGCCTTTTTGCCTTCCTGTTCTTCCCCTCCCCTGCAACCACTTCCCCTTGCCTCCTCTACATGAGACAGCCTACTCCACCCTGTCTCTCTCCATCTCCTCCTGCCACCCTCCTCTCTCACCTCTCGACTTCACCCTCCAAGAATCATCCCTTCCTTGGGGTGGCTAGGTGGCACAGCGAGCAGAGCGCTTGGCTTGGAGTCAGAAGGACCCGAGCTCAGATCCGGCCCCAGACACCCAACACACAAACAAAAACCCAGCCACGTGACCCCGGGCAAGTCACCCAACCCAATTGCCCTCCAAAAAAAAAAAAAGAATCATCCCTTCCCATCAAATTCAACCCGTGCCCTCCATCCACACATACCTGTGAACATTTGCCATGTACCCTTCTTCAATTATTTTCATAATGAGAGAGGTTTCATCAAACACAGTTATTGTTTTTCCATGTAGGAATGCAAATAATCCAACTTCGACAAGTTCCTCCTGATTTCCCCTCCCTGACCACCTTCTCAAGCATCTCCTGCCTCCTGCCTCTGAACATCAAACTTTCCATTCAACCCCGGCTCCTCCACCAACAATGCCCGAAAGTCCCCCACTCCACCAAATGACCACACCTTCCCCTGAAACAAGACACTCAGCTCCGCTGGGCAGGTGAGCCCTGGCTTCAATCTCAGCTCCCTTGCCCTCTGGAACATCACATCTCATGCTCCTCAATCCCTCAGTGCAGAAGCTGCCAGGTCCTGGGCTATTCCTATTGTTTCTTCCTGGCTGCCTGCAGCACCCTTTCCCCTGATCTGGGAGTTCTGGAGCCCGGCCACAACATTCCTAGGAGTTTTCCCCTTGGGATCATCTTCAGGAGGCGATCGGTGGATTCTTTCAACCTCTATTTTGCCCTCTGGGTCCAAAACAGCAGGGCAATTTTCCTTGAGAATTTCTTTAAGGAGGATTTCTAGGTTCTTTCTTTGATCATGGCTTTCAGGTAGTCCAATAATTTCTAAATTATCTCTCCTGGATCCATTTTCCAGGTCAATGGTTTTTCCCATGAGACATTTCACATTGCCTTCTATTCTTTCATTTGCCTGGATCTGTTTAATAGTATCTTGATTTCTTATAAAGTCACTAGCTTCCATTTGCTCCAGTCTAACTCCGAAGGAATGAATCTCCTCAGTGAGCTTTTGAGAGTCTCCTTCCATCTGGCAAATTCAACTTTTTAAGGCATTCTTCTCCTCATTGCCTTTCTGAGCCTCTTTTGCCATTTGAGTTAGTCCATTTTTTAAGGTGTTATTTTCCTCAGTCAGGCTGTTGACTGTCATTTCATACTTTTCTTGCATCTTTTTCATTTCTCTTCCCAAATTTTCCCCCACTTCTCCCATCTGCCTCTTAAGGTCCTCTATGGCCTGTAGCCAGCTTGTATTTTCATTTGGGGCTTTTGGTGCAGGAGTTCTGACCTCACAGTCCTCCTCCATGCTTTGAGCCTCTTTGCCCCTAAAATAGGAGTCCAATGTTGAGCCTTTCCGTTTATTTTGTTTCATTTGCCTAGGCATGCTGCCACTCAATTACTTGATTTTTTGGGCTTGTTGCCACAGCAGGACTCCGCCACCAGACAGGGGAGCCTCTGCCCAAATGTGGGGTCTTCACAACTTCCGCCAGTTGTGTGGCCTCTGTAAAGCCTCCACCCACTCTGGCAAGTTGGATACCCACCCCAAACTTCCCCCCCAGACCACAATCCAGATCCAGGCAGTTTAAAGCAAGAGCGATTAACCCCCAGACTGATTGCTGGATCTCCCTACAGTTCAAAGACCAGGAGCTAGAGCCACTACTGATGCTGCAAAATGGCTTCTGTGCTGCTGTTTCTTCAGCAGCTTTTCGCCCCCAGGGGAGGAAGCCGCACATTCCCCAAATACTGGTCCCAAAGTCCATAGGGCACTAACCTCTCACTTTGTCCTAGGCATATCTGTGCTGATAATTCTGGAATCGCCACAATTGCTGGTGTTCTGGGGTCCTTCCAGCTGGCTGAAGGCCTGGCCGCCCTGGGGCTAAAACCGCGGACTTGGGCTTGGCTCGGTGTGCTGTGCTGCTGGTTCCCAGTGCGCTGTGCTGCCTGCTCTCAGAGCGCTGTGCTGGCCGCTCCCTGCGGGGCTGCTGGGCTGTCCTCAGCAGGAGGTTAGCTTCTCTGTGCCCTTCTGTGGGTGCTGTGGCTCCAGAAGTTGTTTGGAGTTCCCTTTCACATTATTTGAAATTTGTGTGGGGCAGAGCACATTGGAAATGCTGTTTCTACTCCGCCATCTTGGCTCTGCCCCCTGATGCAGTTGTTCTTAACCACCTGAAAGGTCCCTTACAGCTTTAAATCACTCATCCTGTGACCTTTCCAGATCTGGATAGCCTATAATTTGATGTCCAAACTTCACCATGGTATCTAAGTTTAGCAAAATAATATCTATTACAGCACAGATTTTTTCAAATTAAATTTTATGTTTATTTTTAGTTTACATAATACATTTCCAGAAGATTTGAAATACAAATTTTCTCCCTGTCTTTCCCCTACCCAACACCCTAAAACAGTGATCCTACTGTATACCCCCTCCACCAACTACTCTCTCCTATATCCTCCTCCATTCCCCCTCCTACTTTCCAGTAGGGCAACATGGATCTCCATACCTGAGTGCCTGTATATCTTATTTCCCAATTGTATGTAAATAATAATATTTTTAAACATTTGATTTTACAACTTTGAATTCCAGATTCTTTCCCTTCTTCCCTCATCACCCACCCTTGCTGGGAATATAAGCAATTCAATATAGGTTGTGCATGTGTAGTTATGCAAAACATTTCCATAGTGGATATATTGTGAGAAACGGACTATATTCCCCTCCATCCTATCCCACCCCTCACTTGTTCTGTTCTTTACTTTGACCCTGTCCCATTTCAAAAGTGTGTACTTCTAACTACCCTCACCCCCCAACCTTAACTCTGCTCCATCATCCTCACCCTCATCCCCTTTCCCCCTACTTTCCTGTAGGGCAAGATGCCCAATTTAGTGTGTATATCATTCCCTCCCTAAGCCAAATTCAATGAGAGTAAGGTTGACCCATTCCCTTTTGGCTTCTTGTTCTTCCCCTCCATTGTAACAGTTTTCCCTTGCCCTTTTATATGAGATAATTTACCCTATTCTGTCTCTCCCTATCTCCTCTCATTATATTATTATTCCTCTCTTACCTCTTAACTTTATTTTTAAAATATCACCCTTTCCTATTTAATTGATCCTGTGCCTCCTGTCTATGTATTCCTGTACACACACACACACACACACACACACACACACACACACACACACACACAAATATATATATATATATATATATATATATATATATATATATATATATACATTTATATTCCTTTCAAGTATCCTCATACTGAGAAAAGTTTCATAAGTTACAATTATTGTTTTTCCATGTAAGAATGTAAATAGTTCAATTTTGATAAGTTCCTTATGATTTCTTTTCCCTGTTTACCTTCTCATGCTTCTCTTGCTTCTTGTATTTGAATGTAAAATTTTCATTCACAATTCCAGTAGAGTTCTACAGTGACCTTTTACTTTGTCTTCAGCATTTATGGGTTGATATTTCTGGAAACCACCATAGATGCTGTTGATCCACTCTCCAGAAGTCTGTTCCAGCTGCTGCTGGTTGAGGCTGCCCTGAGGCTAAAACCCTGGGGCTCACTCAGGGCTGGGCTTGGCTTCCAGCATGCTGCAATGGACCCTTCCTGTCCACCCGCCAGGCTGCCTTCAGCGGGATATTTGTTTCTCTCTGTCACTTTGTGGGTTCTGTAACTCTAACATCTGTTTAGAGTCATATTTTATAGGTATTTAAGGTGGTTATGGGGGGAGATCATGGAGTTTTCCTGCTTCTACACCACCATCTTGGCTCCCATAGCACAGATTTAAATATCATGAATTGTATTCCCTTGCATGGGCAAAAAAGGGTTAAAATTCAGGAGGTATTAGGGCATAGGAAAATACACTTTGAGGCTAATACATCCTCTAGAAACAGCAATAATTGAGGGCCCACGTTCTTCCTCATTTTAGAAAAGTATGGGCTCCTAGAACCAACAAATCTCAAATTACCTTAGAGCGAGCAACTGTTCACTTAACAAGTAGGAAAATTCAGCTTCTGAGAGTTTAAAGGATTTTCCATTGAAAGAACTACAGGACTTAGTGACAGAGCTGGGGCTAGAGTTAGACTATATTCCTTCTTTTAGATTTTTTCTGCTCTCTAATATTTAGGGTTGTATGTAAAGCAGGAGTACATCATTTAAGATAGTACAATGACATAGAATCCATGCTAGAAGGTTCATTTTCCACAAGGAAATATAAAATACATAGCAGAGATTCTTTTTTTTTTTTTGCTTTTTTTTTTTTTTTTTGGAGGGATGGGGTTAAGTAACTTGCCCAAGGTCACATGGCTAGGTTTTTGTTTGTGTGTGCATTAAGTGTCTGAGGCCGGATCCGAACTCAGGTCCTCTGACTCCAGGGCCGACGCTCTACTCACTGCGCCACCTAGCCGCCCTATAGCACAGATTCTTGAAGCACCTTAGAGCAGAATAAGACTTAAAAAATAGGTCTAATTTTCCTAATTTTGACCAGTGGCAGTTAAACCACTTTGGACATAGACTCTCTAATTCTAAAGGTACTACATAGAGAACCAGAGATATAATAGTGATTCTTTCCTAGGTAATTAGCTTTCAAAGCATATAGGTACTTTGAATGGCATAGGATAATGTGCATATTGAACAAGAAAGGGACAGCATGTAGCTAAAAGCAGAGTTTTTTTCTTGATTTTCAAGAATGAATTAGAGTTCATATTCATTTAAGCAAATAAGCCACTTTTTAATGAAATTGACAATTATATTGAATTATGTGGCTAACACATAATGTGAAACTTTTACTTTTAGCATGAATTCATTGATGACCCTGAATGAAATCTCCTCCCAAGGCATCTCTACCATATTCCTGTTTTGGCTGCAAAACATAGCATATGTCTGATCTCCAAGGATGCCCTTGGAAATGAAACATGTCCTAAGACCACATGGGCTTGATTCTGGAATAAAAATAAAATAAATTCAAAACCAATATAACATTAATATTTTATACATTTTTTACTTTAATATTGCATCAGTAGCAAATTAGAAATGAAGCTCAGATTTTCATGTTGTGAATATTAACAGGTAAAGCTTCATGCTGCCTTGTGAGAATTTGTTTCCTCCTACCTCATCAAGAGTAAATTTTAAGAGGCCTTGATTAGATTAAGTGTAAAATATTTCTTGGAACCCTGTGAAGCCTTAGGTCACTGTCTGATGCTCTGTGAAATAGCAACCACAAAACTAAAAGCTATGGGGAAACTTGAAGCCAATAAAGAAAGATGGTATTTTAGCTTCTGCACAAACATGAGAAACATGTTAACCAAGGAAGAGAGTTGTTGAAACTACTGTAGCTTTTATACAAGCTATCATTTCCTTCAAGAAACAAAGGCATTCATATACTTGCACAATCTTAATATTTAGAGAAGTATACAGAATTACAATTTTTACTGCAGTGCATAAAATAATTATCAGGTGAGAACCAATAAAAATTAATTAAAGTCTTTTAAATTTTGTGTGAAAAGCCCATGGATAAGCTAGATATGAGGCAAAACCCAAGAAATGTTTTGATTTTTTTTCTCATTAGCAATTTAATATGGTTTCCAATCAATAGACATTTTCCAAACATTTTTCCAGACACTGTGCTAAGTGCTCAGGATACAAAAAGAAACAAAAGACTGCCCTCAGGGACCTTACCATCTAATGTGGGAGACAGCAGAGAAACAAATACATACAAAGCCAGTTATATGCAGGATAAATAGGAAATAATTAGCAGAAAGAATTAAGAGGGATTACAAAAGGCTTACTGGAGAAAGTGGGATTCATAAATAGTTTTAATTCTTTGAGAACCTCAGAACCCCTTTAAGTTTAAATTTCTTTATCTGTAAAATAAGGATAATTAAAATTGCAATAACTATAAACTACAGAGTTGTTGTCGGGGAAATGTTTGCAAATCTTGAAGCATATATAAATATGAACTTAAGTTACTATCTTTATATTTAACTAGAGGGAAGTTAACTTGTACACAAGTATGATACAAATAGGAGAGGGAAAGGAAGAGAAATAGGAGAGGAAGGGAGAAATACGAATTACCTAGGAAATTTTGAAGAGTTCACTTAGAGTTGAGAGAGCCAGATAAAGTTTCATAATGATGGTAGCACCTGAGTTTGGCCTTAAAGGAAATCAAAATTCTTAATAAGTGGAAATGTGGTATCAATATATTTTAGTAATGGGGAATGAACTCCTTTGCATGGGGGAAGGATATGCAAGACAAGAATGGAGGCCAGCTAATAGTCCAAGTTGGTTGTGATAGGGAGCATGTGAAGCGGAGTAATGTGAAATAAGTCTGAAAAGATAAATAGGAACCTATTTTGAAGGGTCTTAAAATACAGCACAAAAATACTTTGAATTTTTTATTATAGGCAGTGGGCAAAAAAGCTTCTAAGGTTTTTGAGCATAGGACTTTAACACTATGAAGATCCTTTTGCAGTTATGTGAAGAGGGATGGATTGGAGAAGAGAAGAAACATTAAGCCAGAAAGACCAGTTTGCCAGGCAATTACATTAGTAATGCCAGTAGAGGAATCTCTCTGAAAGCTGCAGCAGAATGGATCTTAAAGAGCATACTCCCATAGAATGGATGAATGGGTGGATGAGAAGGCATTTAGTAAGTGTTTAGAAGTGCCAAGCACTGGGCTAAGTGCTGAGGATACAAACTCAAGAGCAAAGATAAAATATTTTGAAGACAAAAGCAGAAGAAAAAAAGATATCGGTGTCTTGATTATTTAGGTTCAAAATGTTCCTTTTCAGCTTATGTGAAACTTTCTTCTCCTACTAAAAGTGTATGATTTTTGCATGTCAATACAGTCAAAGCATTTTGACAATCATTTTTATCTCACTTGCCACTCTTAGCCTTGGTACTTCATTTATAGAGTCATAGAGATGAAAAGACCTTAAGAAGCTATTTATATCTACTCCAACCTATGCCTGAATAAGAATCCCCTCCACCATATAGCTGAGGAGTGATCATCCAGCCTTTTCTTGAAAACATTTAGGGAGGACCCTCTCCCTCAAGATACAGTCCATTGCATTTTGTAATAGCTGTAATTGTCAGGAAGTTTTTCCTAACACTAAACCTCAATGTTCCTCTTTCCAACTTCCATCCATTATTGCTAACCTTTCCTTCTGGGGCCAAGCAAAACAAATCTTTAAACCCCTAAAGAAAGTGTCATTTCCCCCAAGAGTCTTCTTCTCCAGGCTAAAAGCAAAACAAAGCAACAACAACCAGTTTTATGAGAACTATAATCAATTTTCATATAACATAATCCAGTGGTCCCTCAACTTTTGGACTTGGATATTCTCAAATTTATTATTATTCTTCCTAAAACATGGTACCTTGAACTGAACTGAACACAATAATCCATGTGTTGTGTGACCAGGGCACTACTGCTTCTTTTGTATTAGCTTTTGCTGGCTGGCAGGTCACACTGTAGAACCATGTTGAGTTTACAATGTGTGAAGCCACCAGATACTATTCAGATAAACTACTATCTAACCACACCTTTTCCAAGTTGAATTTGTAAACTTGATTTCTTGAACACAAAGGTAAAATTTTACATCTGTTCTTATTAAATACCATTTCATACAATTTGGATGAATATTCTGACCTGTAAATGTCATCCTATGTATGTTCTATTATTTTTCTCTCAGCTTTGTCTCATTTATAAATTGGATTATATGCCATTTATGCCTATGTCTAAGTAACTAATAAAGATGTTAACTATTGCAGAGCTAAGTGAAAATTCTTGGCATACTCTATTATGGACCCCCTTTCATTAGTAGATATCTTTTGGTTTCAGTGATTCAACCAGTTCTGAAACATATTAGTTGTTCCATTATATAGCAAATATCTCACTGTGTTTTCCATGAATATGAGCAATTTTGGAAATGCTTTACTAAAATGTACTATAGTATCCACCACAACTGCTTTCTTTAACAAAAAAAGGAACTAGGGTTAGTTTGATATGACTTGATCTTGATGAATCTATGCTGTCTCTCTCTCTCTCTCTCTCTCTCTCTCTCTCTCTCTCTCTCTTAATTAAACAAATGCTTTATTAACTTCTGGTTTATATCATTCATTTCCATCAGATTTTTAGTTACAATTTTTTCCCCATTTTTCTCCTACCAACCACCCCAGAATAGCAGTCCCCTAAGATATCCCCTCATCCAATCTGCTCTCTCCCATATCTTCTACCATACCCCCTTTGACTTTACCATTAGGGCAAGGTGAAACTCTGTGCCCCAATGCCTACACATCTCATCTCCCAATTACATGCAAAATAGTATTAATAATAGTATTTATATAAATTTGAAACATTTAATTTTAAAACTTTGAATTTCAGATCCATTCCCTTCCTCCCTTGCAACCCACTCCCTCTTGGAAGATAAGTAATTCAGTATGTGTTGTACATGTATAGCTATGCAAAACATTACCATAGTAGATATACTGTAAAAGACTGCTTATATTTCCCTCCCACCCATCCCACCCCCCACCTAATCCATTCCCTACTTTGATCCTGTCCCTCTTCGAAAGTGGGTACTTCCAACCTCCCCTCCCTCCAGAATGCCCTCCCCTCCATCATCTCCCCTCTCATCCTCCTTCCCCCTACTCTCCTGCAGGGTGAGATATTCCATTTAGTATGTATGTCATTCTCTCCCTGAGCCAAGTTCAATGAGAATATGGTTTTGCCTTTTTGCCTTCCTGTTCTTTCCCTCCCCTGGAACCACTTCCCCTTGCCTCTTCTACATGAGATGGTTTACCCCATCCTGTCTCTCCCCTTCTCCTCTTGCCACATTCCTCTCTCACCTCTTAACTCGACCCTTTAAGTATCATTCCTTTCCACCAAATTCAACCTGTGCCTTCTACCCATGTATACCTGTAAACATATATACACACATTCACATATGTATTCATATGCACATATACCCTTCTTCAATTATTTTCATATTGAGAAAGGTTTCATCAGTCACAATTATTGTTTTTCCATGTAGGAATGTAAATAGTTCAACTTTGATAAGTTCCTTTTGATTTCTTTTCCCTGATTACCTTCTCAATCATCTCTTGCTTCTTGTGTCTGAATGTCAAATTTTCTATTCAACTCTGTTTTTTTCCTCAAGAATGCTTGAAAGTCCTCTATTCCACTGAATGACCATATTTTCCCCTGAAACAAAATACTCAGTTTTGCTGGGTAGGTGACCCTTGGATTCAGTCCCAGCTCTTTTGCCCTGAGGAATATCATATTCCGTGTCCTTCTATCCCTCAGTGTAGAAGCTGTCGTGTCCTGTGCTATTCTGATTGTGTTTCCACAATATTGAAATTGTTTCTTCCTGGCTGCTTGTAGTATTTTCTCCTTGATCTGGTAATTCTGGAACCTGGCTATAATATTCCTGGGAGTTTTCTTTTTGGTATCTTTTTCAGGAGGTGATCAGTGGATTCTTTCAACCTCTATTTCCCCCTCTGGGTCTAAAATATCAGGGCAATTTTCCTTGAGAATTTCTTGAAGGATGATTTCTAAGTTCTTTCTTTGATCATGGTTTTCAGGTAGTCCAATAATTTTTAAATTATCTCTCCTGGATCTATTTTCCAGGTCAGTGGTTTTTCCCATGAGATATTTCACATTGCCTTCTATTCTTCCATCTTGATTTCTCATAAAGTCACTAGCTTCCATTTGCTCCAGTCTAACTCTGAAGGAATGAATCTCCTCAGTGAACTTTTGAGATTCTTTTTCCATCTAGCAAATTCGGCTTTTTAAGGCAGTCTTCTCCTCATTGCCCTTTTGAGCCTCCTTTGCCATTTGAGTTAGTCTATTTTTTAAGGTGTTATTTTCCTCAGTCAGGCTGTTGACTCTCATTTCATACTTTTCCTGCATCCTTCTCATTTCTCTTCCCAATTTTTCCTCCACTTCTCTTATTTGCTTTTTAAAATCCTTCTTAAGGTCCTCTATGGCCTATAACCTGCTCATATTTTCATCTGGGGATTTTGGTGCAGGATTTCTGACCTCACAGTCTTCCTCCTGGTCCATGCTTTGATCCTCTTTGCCCCCAAAATAAGAGTCTAATGTTGCATTTTTCTGTTTATTTTGTTTCCTTTGCCTAGGCATGTTGCTACTTAATTACTTGACTTTGGGGCTTATTGCCACAGTAGGACTCTGCCACCACTGACCCAAATATTGGGGTCTTCTCAACTTCCGGAGGTATTAGTTGGGTGGCCTCTGTGAAGCCTCCATATGCTCTGGCAAGCTGGACACACACCCCAAAACCTCCACCCCAGACTGGAATCCAGATCCAGGGAGGTTAAAGCAAGAGTGATTACCCCCCAAGACTGATCACTGGATCCCCCTACAGTTTGTAGGCCGGAAGCTGAAGCTGCAAAATAGTGGCTGTTCCAAGGCTCCTCAGCCACTTCTCACCCCCAAGGGACAAAGCCTGATGTGTTTCCCATATACTCATCCCAAAGTCCATAGGACACTAACGTCTCATTTTGTCCTAGGCATATCTGTGTTGATAATTCTGGAATTGCCACAGCTGCTGGTGTTCTGGGGTCCCTCTAGCCAGCTGCTGGCCTGGTCACCCTGGAGCTAAAAATGCGACTCAAGCAGGCCTGGGCTCGGCTCCCAGAGCACTGGCCTGTCAGTTCCCAGCACACTGTGCTGGCTGTTCCCTGCTAAGCTGCTGGGCTCTCCTCAATGGGGGGGGTTAGCTTCTATGTGTTTTTCTGTGGGTGTTGGAGCTCCAGAGGTTGTTCAGAGGCCCTCTTTTACATGGTTTAGAAGTGGTGTGTGCTGGAGTGCAGTGGAAGTGCTATTTCTACTCCGCCATCTTGGCTCCGCCCCCTCTAAGCTGTCTCTTACTGATTATGTTTTCCTTTTCCATATATTTAGTAAAATACCTTCAATAATATTGTCTCAAATTTTGAAAGACAGCCAAACCAAATTTAGCATCCTAGAGTTCTAACATACTACTTCTTCCCCCTTTTGTGAAAATTGGGACAGTGTTTGTCCTTTTCCAGACTATCCCCTCAAGTCAAGTCATCAGGCATATATTCCAGGAACTGTGTTAGATATGGAAAACAAATACAAAAAGAAATAAATTTCCTTTCTTCAAGGAGTTTACATTCAAATGAGGAAGGACAACATATTTACAAAAAGATGAAAAGTATAGGGGTATGGGGAAGGTATCCATGGAGGGGTGAAGTGATTAGAAGCAAAAGTCTAGAGAGTTGGGAGTAGATTCTGAATAGGAATGAAAACAGGGTCATTCTGGGAGTTTTCCTTAAAGTGGATATTCTGGGAAGAACAAGCAAATCAGAATAAAGGACCACAAGCATCAAGAGAGTTAACAGAACAGAACAAATTAATTCCCTTTTCCATATGGCCTGACAATCCTTCAAGGCTAAGCATCTCTAGTTTCTTTAACTATTGCTCATGTAAGATGGTTTCCAGATCCCCATTGCCCAAATTCTCCCTGATTTGTCAATGTTCTTCTCAAAATCTGGCAAGTTAGGGATAAAAATATTATGTAATCATGGAAAACCTAGAGACTATGAATGTGCCCAACAATCTGGCCAGATGGGCATGATACAGAATAGAAAAGAGTCAGTTACAGAAGGAGAAACAATGAATATTTAATGTCTTTAGATAAGAAAATGCTGGGTAAAGCTTGGGCAAATTGTGTTGGCTTAAGGTTGGGGAATGAATTGTACATGTGATGTTACACATACATTTAACACATAAAAACCTTTATCCTTAAAAATATATATATCTACCCTGTGAAGAAAAATAAAAAAGTGAAATAAGAGAAACTTCTATTTAGAATTAACCTCAGTGAGTTCCCACTAAGTCCCAGTCCACCCCATTCTGAAGAAGAATCCCACAACAAAACACTCAGCCCTTACTTAAATACCTCCACTGAGAGGGAATCAATCAATTAACAAACATTTATTAAGTATCTCTGACCATGCTGGGCACTAGGCAAGTCCCTGGGGATTAAAGACAATATTGAACTAGTTCCTGCCATTAAGGAGCTTATATTCCATTGAGAAAGACAAATTACATATACATATATATATGCCTGTACAAGATAGATAAATCATAATGGTGAAGGGAAGACACCAGCATTTTGGAGGTGAGAGGTAGGAAAGGTCACATCTGTATAGTGCAGGACTTGAACTGAATCATGAAGGAAGCCAGGGATTATAAACTTGTGAGAAGATAAAGGATAGAATAACCCCACCACAATACCTATGATAAATTAACAGGGTTTTGGTATGAGCCTAGACCACCTAAGAAGACAGCAGGAGTCTGCTTGTGAGAGAAGATATCCTTTCTTGTCCTACCACCTGTATGGGAGAAGCCTTTTCCAACTGGCTGTGTAGCTGACACTCCATGTGTCTTTAAATATACCAGACACAATGGAAGCACAGTTGAGTTAGAGAGCTTTCTGGTGCTGTCCGGAAGTAAATGTCTTTTGCACTGATGGCAGGGGCACTATGTAGTAAGCTGGAAGGAGGAAAGGACCTGAGGGTCTCCTAGCCCTGCTTACTCCACTTTTGTGTAAGTAACTACAAGAAATGGGCTTGGAGCACAGAATTCTAGGCTGGAAATTGCAACCAGCCCAGTAGGGAAATTCTGTGAATCCAGGGCCCCAGGATGGAAGCCAGAGGCAAAGGGAGGAGGGGAGCAGAGTGTTCTGTGGACTTGGAACTTGGTGGGACTAATGCTACATATTCTGTTTCCCCCACCAAATTTGTTCTTGCTATAACTTTGAAATAAATATTTCTTTGCAAAATTAATGTTAAGCAGTTAGATGCAACTAGACTGCCTGAATGCCCAACACTGGAGAATATAAGTGAGTCAATTGCAGAGATGAGAGACCCTTACCTCTAGCCCCTAAGGATATTGGAAAACCCTGTAGAGGGGTGAAATGTTAACACACCTGGCCTTCACACAGTGGGTGGTAGAGTAGCCACTATTAACATCCTCACATTTATAAAACACTTTAAGGTCTACAAAGAATTTTACATACCTTATCTCATTTGGGCTTCCCAAAAATCTTTATGAAGCAGGTACTATTATTAACTTTATTTTACAGATAAGGAGGCAGAGAGAGGTTAAGCAACTTGCCCAGGGTCACATAGCTAATAAGTATCTGAGGCAGATTCAAACTCAAAGTGTCCTGATTCCAAGTCCTAGAATCTCTTCAGCCAGAAGGGTGCAGCAAGTTCAACAGCAAAAAGATGGGAGATGGAGTGTTATTTATGAGGGACAACAAAAAGACCAGTCTGACTGTACACTCTTAAAAGTTAACAAAATATAGGCATAGTTGGTCAGCTGAATTTATCAAGGAGAGTTAAACAGTCTTATGTATCCTTAGCACCTTGGATACATACCCCTAATAACTAGTTTCATCTTGCTGTTTCTAGTCCAAAAGATTTCAAGTTGCCTGATCATTACACTTGGGAGAGAAAACAGAAAGAAAACATGATTGATCAGTTCCACCTTCCCCCCAATTGTCAGTTACCAAAATCATCCCAACCACCATGAATAGCCATCCTTCCCCTTTGAGTTTACTTTTCTTTTCTTCCCAATAGAGATTTCTTTTTTAAAAAATGACAAGTACAACTCATTTTTAGTACTTCTACCCATTCTCATCATCCTTAGCTCTCATTGTGAGCTTTAGTATATTCTGTCATTTTTCTTATGTAGCTGATTGTGTTACACTTCTGTATTTGTGCTATGCTACATGCCTTTGCTTCTATATTCTTTATATATATTTAAGGTACACTTGAAATTTTGTTTACTCTGGGTGGTGGAAGTTGTAAGGATCTTGATCGGTAAATAGCTCTCTATGTGATTTTTGGAGGGGCTCTTTGAGCAGCACCTGTAGGTTTGTAGTGGGTTGGGGGGTGGCTAAACTTTGTGCATCTCAAGTATAGTTTTCTCACCACCTTGATGTGCATTTTACATATCATGCAGTAGAATAGTTTCAGATACAGATTGGGCAGCACAGACAAGTGAAAGATATTGGTCTGATGACTGTGACACCCATCATATTGCCGCTAGGGAACTTTTTGATGACCTTGTTCTTGGGCATGCAGCAGGTACAAATAGTGTACTGGATAGGCTGCAAAGTGACAGCATCTCTCCTTTGTGTACTTATTGTTCCTCGTCTTGGTTATATTGTGAGTGAGGAGAATGCTAATCCTGAAAAAATAATTTTTTTCCTGTTATATCTTTAGAATTTCATACCTGAGAATTTACTGTCTTTCTATGGTTAACTTGTAGAATTTTAGTCTATAAGGATGCTTCTTATCTTTCCTCTGAACCCCTTTGAAATCTGTTTTTCTCAAATTCAGGGAGATTGCAAACATATGCCTGGCATTCTCCTCCTAAAAGAAAATAGTCATTCCTTCCAAAGTTATCATTAATTCTATTCCAGTCAGTACCCTGATAGTGAAAAATATATTCAGAACAGAATTCCCTCTTGTTGGTTCCTCCACCTCTTGAACGATTAAATCATCATTAGCATGAGTCAATGAATTATTATCTACTGTTCTTTTGGCAGAGAGTACATTTTCAGCAGAAATTTGGATTCTTGAAGGTCCACATCATTATGACATTATTGCCTTGGTTTTAGACATATGGTCATTTGCTTAAGTTCTACATCTATTTTGTCTTCCTAAACAGATGGTCCATAGTATATCTTGATGACAAAAGTTCCTTTTGCCCCTCTGTTGATCTTCACTCAAATACTCACAACAATGTTTCTCCTTTCTGATTATTGGATTCCTTCACATGAGCATATCTTCTTAATACACAATGCTATTTTTGTTGTTTTCATAATATTGTAATGGTAATGTAATTTGACCCCTTTGCATTGGCAAGTAAGCAGGTATTTAGCACTTAGTAATTGATCAAGCCTCTTCTGGAGAAACAGAAGGTATGAACCCCTGTGTCCTATTGCTTATGTAATAGGAGTTGGCTGAAATAGGAAGCTAATGCTGTGTGTATATAAGAAAAGCTCCAGAGAGGCACAGTCAGAATTTCTTAGGACCAGCATCTGGTGGCAGAGCAACTACAGAAGAGAGAAATGAGAACTGAGCCAGAATTTCCTGAGAACTAGTGGTGGTGGAGTTTCTTCTGAACAGGAGCCTAGGACAGGAGGCCAGGAACCCAGGAGGCCAGGAGGCCAGCAGGCCAGGAGCCCCTTTCCCCCAGGCTGGATAAGGTGATTCTGATTTTTTGAATGAGCTGCAGAAGACTGAGGAAGCATGACCAGGATGCAGGGACTTTGTTTGTGGCTTGGTTGAGCCTTGAATTCCTGGGAGCAGAAATTGTGAAGGAATTGAGATGAACTGGACACTGTGAACTTCAGTGTAGAGCAGGACCTATCCAGAGAGCTGCACAAGGAACTGGGAGCTGTCTGCCATTGAACTCAGGTGACAGTCTGGTGAATCCAGGTAGAGTATGGGAACATGGAAGGGGATCCAGGGAATCTGAGAACCAGCCCCAAGTCAAGATGAAAAGACCTCTCTGTGCAGACTGAGTAATGATGACATTGTAGTTTACTAGTGACCTAGGGGTGGAGGTATTCTCTAATGATTGTACTTAGTGATGAATGATACTTAGTAATTGATCGCTGAATAAGTAACTGATTGAGTTAATTTACCCCATGAGTAGAAGACTTTGACTATTGTACTTTGAGATGATTTTTCTTTGTTCTAAATATTGTGACCACTGTGGTGAAAACTATGTGGATATTTTAATGATAAGTTCTTGTGAATACTCTATTGTGATTTTCTGTGATAAGTTGTAATATTGTGAATGCTGTACCTTGATTTTCTGTGAATGTTTTGCTTTGGTTTGTTAAGGAATAAATAGTGTTCACTATACTGTGTAATCAGAACCTTAAAAGCTGTTCACAGTAGCATTCTTCTGGAAAGCTGCTAGTACATGGCATTACAAATATCTACTCATCCAGAGCCTTATTTTACTCATGCATATCAGGATACAAAGTTCTAGTACATAAGGGCCCCTAGTTAAGTTTGCTTGTTGCCTAAACTTTTGAATTTATGTAGAGATACTTGAGTTTTTCTATTGCCTCTTTTTATGTATTTTGACTTCTGTGAGTTTCTGGATGTCTCAACAACTAATCTCTGATGCTGAAACTTCTATGTATGATATGTAATATATATATGTATATATATATATATGTGTGTGTGTGTGTGTGTGTGTGTGTAAGCACTTTTCTCCCTCCTTTCATTTTGTTTGAAAATAGATTTGACACCATTTTGAAAAACTACAAACATTATTAGTATATAAATGAGGGATACTGCTAATAGTCAGTTGGAATCATAGATAGAATACTAAACCTGGAGTCAAGAAGATTGTGAGTCTCACACACTCACCAGATATGTGACCCTAGGCAAGTCACCTAACCTTTCTATAACTCATTTTCCTCATCTGTAACATGGAAGTAATAATAGCATCTATGTCACAGTTATTCTGAGGCTCATATGGGGAAATACATATAAAGCTCTTTGCAAACTTTAAAGTACTATATAAATGCTATCTGCTAGTTGAGGTACATTGGAGCTCCTGTGCTCCAAATCCCACTCTCTTCCCCAGCAAGTTCAAGCTCTGATTCATTTCAGGTTTACAGTTTTCAGTGTTTCTTTAACTTTCCACGCTTCCCAAAAGTTAAAGCCCTTTAACTACATATAGTGGGGATGCAGGTCCAGGGTTTTAACAGAAAAAGATATCAAAGGACAACCAGAGATTCTTATCATTTAGTCACATCCTTCAACATCACTAAACGACATTTATCCTATTCTGTTTGGATTCCTTCTTTCCATTTTTAAGTACCTTGATATTAATTTAATTTCAGTTGTCTTGTTATGAATTTATGTCTTGTTATGAATACCTTTCTCAGGTCATAATCTACTTTTCCAGGTCTCACTTATAGAAGGTGTGAACTCCTATATGAGTTTATGATTAAGAGGAGATTTTCTACCTTCAAACAACCGAGATCAGTGATTCATGGAGCATTACATCCTGACAACAGGCTACAGTCTCGGAAAATACATTCCATCCCCTCTAGAGTGCTCTTGAAAAGATCATACTGAAACCTACTTGGGTCTCCCAACTACCTAGATGGCATAGGGGATAGAGTGCTGAGCCAGGAATCAGGAAGACCTAGGTTCAAATGTGGTCTCAGACCCTTCCTAGATGTTTGACCCTGGACAAGTCACTTTACTCTGTTTACCTCAGTTTCTTCGTTTATAAAATTAGCTGCAAAAGAAAATGGCAAACCACTGAAATATCATTAAGAAAATCCCAAAAGGGGTCACAAAGAGTCAGACACAACCAAAAACAACAAGAAAAAACTATCTTCCAGGATGGGGCCAGTGGCCTCCCCTCCTCTCTGCTTCCTCACCCTGAGTCCATTCTTTTCACAAGCTTCCTAACTCAGCTAAAATTATTTAACATCTTAAATACCTGGAAAGGCACTCCTCCATCATCTCACCTTGCCCCTCTTCAGCATTTTTTTTGTGTATCCGTAGTATTATAGCTCCTTTGGAAACTATTCCCTCTAATGCCCTGGCAATTTCTCTCTCTCTTCTGGCTGCTCCTCTGAAGCTGATTTGATCATATCATATTTTTAACTTAACTCCTATTTCAGTCATCTCTTCTATCTATGCCATACAGGGAATGGGTTATGGGGCTTAAAGCACATGCTAACTTCCCCTGAGATCATACCACTCTGCTACATGTCTTACCTTCTCAGACAGTATCTGGTTCTGAACTTGCACTCCCAGGTGATCTTAACCCTAGATAACTATTGCTAGTTAGGTTAACAGAAATGAATGGATGACAGGGATTAGACAGCTTTTTCACCTTTCCATTTCAGATGATAGCATTATTCTCTCTATCTGCTTTCTTTCCTCATGTGGATAGATCCTAAAGATTTTTTAAAATATAATAATAACAATAACATGAAGTTCTTTGATATTCAGCATGATCAATAATTTCAACCCCCCCCCACAATCAGGCACAGTTATTTCACCCCCAACAGTCCAAAGAATAAAATACAAAGTGTGCAAGGATAATAATTATCCTACTTCTACGCTTGAAATTATTTCAACAGTATAAATAGGCCAAACTGAAAGTTATTTGATTTGATATTAATTCACAGCAGCAATTGGTGAGATCATGCAGAAATCTCTGTGTAGTCACAATCTGTGTCTTTTGGATGAGAACCAACTGGAGTCTAGCAATGGAAACTAGTGTACCTTGGACCTCAGCCTTGACATAACCTTGTAATTGGAGTCCTGCCGAGCAGTAGCAACAGGAAGTATAGTTAGAGAGAAGTTTAGAAATGGTTCACTTGTATAGTTTGCCCAAAGTAGACAGTGTCAGATGAAACAAAAAGTTAGACATGCTGAATTCTTTTAATCTGCTTCATATAGAACCCATGAGACTTTTCCACATCAAATTTTTTTTAAGGAAAGAACTTGCTGTGATGGGTATATGGCCTTGGGGAAAATGTTGGCAGGACAAATGCCTGATAAAGACTGTATTCCAACACTAGTTTTCAAAGAAACATAGGATATATGTCGGTAACATTATTTTCTCCCTAAGAAGTTTGGTATAAGGTGTTTCAGTCACCAGCATGAAATTCAAACTTTTAGAAGCCAAGAATTCTTTTGACCTCTATAAAATGAACTTTTGTAAGAGGCATTTGCCCTCACTAGTATTTCCTAGATCTAAATACAAAAACCAATAACCAAAACAAATGAAAAACCTTTTAGATAATAAAGTCTTCAAAATAATATATCTATTATCTCATCAGTTCAGATATTCAACCTTCCTATTCTGTGTGTTGCTTGGCCATACGCTTTCAAAAATTTGTCATAGAAGATCTACCTGAAGTAAAGGAGGCTACCCATGCTTTCTCTTGTCATTGAAAGGCTTTCTATACAATCTCCAACTCTTTGTGACCCCATTTAGGGTTTTCTTGACAAAGATACTGGGATGGTTTGCCATTTTCTTCTATAGCTTATTTTTCAAATGAGTAGCTGTGGCAAAAAACAGGCATAAGTGACTTTCTCAGGGTCATACAGTTAGTAAGTATCTGGGGCCAGATTTGAAATCAGAAAGATGAGTCTTCCTAATTTCAGGCCCTGCATTTTATCCACTGTGCCACTGAGCTGCTTTTCTCAAGGTTTCCAGTGTAACACTCTGACTTTTTACCATTTTATTCTTGCCAAGTAATCAGACCTTATTTTCTTTATACAATATAATTCTTTGATGATGCTTTTTATTCCTATTTTTTAAGTTTCTCATTTGGCAATATACTAAAGTCTGATTAAACCCACCTTACACTTACAATTCCCATCTGCTTTATAGTCACTAAAAAGTTCTCTAAGGGCAATTATATTCTGCATCTTTCTGCCATGTAGAAACATTTGTAGAATGTTAGTATTAAAAGCTGGACCTTTCCTTTCATGGTACTTGTCATGTGTAATGCCTACCAAACTTTTGAATAATCACATTTAATATTGATATGGTACTTTATTGTTGTTATTCAGTTGTTTTAGTCACATCCAACTCTTTGTGAAGATTTGAGATCTTCTTGGCTAAGATACTAGAGTGGTTTACCACTTCCTTCTTCAACTCATTTTACAGATGAGGAAATTGAAGCAAACAATGTGAAGTGATTTGTTCAGTGCCACACAAGTGTCTGAGGCCAGATTTGAACTCAGAAAGATGAGCCTTCCTGACTCCAGGCCCCCAATACTATACAATGTACCACCTTGCTGTCCTAATAGGATCTTTTAAGGTTTTGCATAGAACTTTACAGATATTATTTCATTTATAATAGTGCAGTCAATATGCCTCACAAGAACTTTTGGAGGTAGTTACTATTTTTATCACCATTTTACAGATAAAGATACTGAGATAGAGGAATAAGTAACTTACAGAGGGTCACACAGCTAGTAAGTGTCAAAGACTGGATTTGAACTCAAGTTTTCCTAAACTCAGGTCTAGAGCTTCATCTATTGTGCCACCTAGCTGCCTGTTTCAATTCTTTTGAAGATATTATTTATAAAATAAGGTATGAGGCTTTTATGCAATCTGCAAGCCTTTGATTTTATTCCTTTTTCCTGAATTATATATTTCCTACTCCTCTCACCTTCTCCCACCTTTTCATGAGAGTCATAAGGTATCAAATTACCTTACTGGTGTTCCATTTCCTTAAAGCTTCACAAGGGAAGTTCTAATGTATGTTATAGTATATTTGTTGCCAAATTGAGAGGATATTTCTTATGTTTTCATTGCCAAATTGAACACAAGAATGTATGTAGAGATGAGAGAGAAGGATGTTAACCTAATCAGTTAGGAAAATATTATCTTTCACCTTATCACATAGTGAAGACTTTGTCTTTCATTTGTTATCTTATTTATCATTTACATTTATCTAGGGGCAATGACTAAGGCAGAAGTTGTCATTATCAGATATTAATGAATTATTTTGACCAGGATTCATAGGCAAAATTAAATAGACAGAAATAAATATTCAGATCAAATATTTCACTGAATAAATCCAGTTTTACTCTTAAAAAGTTGCCATTTCTATTGTAATTCACAAGATGACTCCAAACCTGAACTCTTACATATTATATTCTTACCCAAGAAGCATTAAGTATACAGTTGAAAATGAATCATTTTGAAAGTAGGATGAATCTTTTTTAAAAATTTAGATTAAATATTATTTTATTCAATGAACAAAAATGTATTTTCTCCCCTTCCCACCTCCAACCTCTACCACTGGAAAAACACTTTTTGTTTAGTTGTTCAGTCGTGTCTGACTCTTCATGACCCTGTGGCTCATAGTACTTCAGTACAATCCATGGGATTTCACTGGCAAAGATACTGCACTGATTTGCCGGTTCCTTCCCCAGTGGATTAAGGCAAATAGAAGTCAAATGACTTGCCCATGGTTACACAGGTAGTAAATGTCTGAGGTCAGATTTGAATTCAGATCTTCCTGACTCCAGGTCCAGTGCTCTATTTTCAATGCCTCCAAGAAATACACACATTCTCTCTCTCTCTCTCTCTTTCTCTCTTTCTCTCTCTCTCTCTTTCTCTCTCTCTCTCTCTCTCTCTCTCTCTCTCTCTCTCAATCTCTATCTCTCTTAAAAAACAAAATACTAATAACAAATATACATAGTAAAATGAAATAACTTTTTGCATTGGCTATAACACCACACACACAAACACACAGATATTATACAATATGATATGATATGATGTGAATATATCTCATTTTACATCATGAGACTATCACCACTTTTTCAGGAGATGGCTAACATGCATCATAATTAGTCCTCTGGAATCATGGTTGATCATTTCTTTGATCAAAATTCTTAAGTCTTTCAAGGATGATTTGTTTTATAGTGTTGTTATAGCTGTCAGAGTATTTTTGTTACTGCTATAATTATCCTCCTTGTTCCACTCACTTCACTTTGCATCAGGTCATACAATTCTTCCCAATTTCACTGAAAATGTTCTTTTCATCACTTCTTTACAATAATAGCATATTACACACACACACACACACACACACACACACAATTTTTTCAGCTACTCCCTAATCAATAGGCATCATTGAGTGTTCAATTCTTTTCTACTACAAGAATAACTTCCAAAAATTATTTTTGTAAATATTAATCTTCTCTGGAAGCGGAATCTATTTTATGTTGACTTTCAATGTTGCACACATGGAATGCCAGGAGTAGGAAAACTATAGAAAACTAAGATAATTTTAAGGGAGATAAATACCACTAAAATCTATTTTTCATACTTAGAAATTGATGGTTTTTGCAGTGCTCTACAGAGGTCAATTTGAAAGCTCTGGAATATAGGCTTTACCTACTGCTAAACATTTCACTACATAAAGCTCAATGACAGTGGGTGGATAAGAGGAAAAATAATCTCCTTACTATGTTTATACCTTGTCTGGCACTATACAATAGGTAGAGTGTTTCTTGAACTCAAAGAAAAGCATAATTAAAGTCTAAGGATTTTTTTTCCTATTCTCACACAAAAGCATTGCAGATCCTGTTGTCAGACAGCTCAAGTTATACCCTTTTGCTAGATTGCCTGATATATGTGTAAAACTTGGAATTTGTTGAGCTTTTTCAGGCTGTTAGGCATTTGTGGTTCACTGCTGATGAGGTATTACTTTCAAAAGGATTGTAATAATCCTGAGAATTTAACATAGAAAGATTCGTGGAGGAAAACCTTCTTGTTAAGGACATTCAAATGTCACATGCTGACTTCATGACATATATGCTTTTTGGAGGATGGGAGGGAGGGTAATTGGGGTTAAACAATTTGCCCAAGGTCACATGGCTAGTAAGTATTAAGTGTCTGAGGCTGGATTTGAACACAGGTCCTGCTGACTCCAGGGCCGGTGTTCTATTCATTGTGACACCTAGTCACCCCAATATCACCTATATTTAAAAAGAAACATTATGAACACTTGACTTGATGATCATTGCAGAATTTCAGGATCCCTAAAGGGATCTCAGAGTCTCTCCAGTCCATTTTGTGCCTCAATACAAATCCCCTCTTTTGATATCCTGAGTGAGTGATGGTTAAGCCTTCAAATGAAGACCTCTGGGAGTGGGGGAGAGTCTATTTTCTGTTGAGGTAGCCCATTCCAATATAGAAGTTAGGAAGTTTTTCACCATTATTAGGACAAAATAGTTCTTTGTCAATTCCCCTCACTGCTTCTAGTTCTGACCTCTGCTATAGAGATAAGGACTGAATGTTTATTTCTTTCATAAATAGAACTACAAGATGAAGAAATTCTCTCCATCATGCAAGTTGGCACCTTTTCTGAAATTTAGAGTCCTAGAGAGCTTTCTAGAGCCCTGAGAGGTTAGGTGACTTGCCCAGGATAAAGAGATTTAATTTAATCCTTCTTCCACATAACAGTCTTACAAATATTTGAAGACAACTATCATGTTCTCACCTTCTTTTTTTTCCAAACAAAGCTTCTCATGGAAAATGATCTTGAGGTCCTTTACTATAATGATGTGCTGCTCTAGAGCAGAAAGTTATGGCATAAGGGTCAAATCCTGCCCACCATTTGTTTTTGTATGACCGAGCTAAGAATGTTTTTTTTTTTTTTTTGCATTTTTAAATACAACAAGACTTTATTTAAAAATCTAACACCCATTCTTGGCTATACAAAAACAGGCAGCAGGCTTGTAGTTTGCTAATCTCTGCTCTTGAGTCACTCTTAATTGTCAATATTCATCCTAAAATGTGACTTCTGATATAGAATATAGTACTCTAAATGCTCTTTAAATAGGGCAGAGCACGATGCTACTGTCCTTTCTTTTATTTTGGATACTCTACTTCTACATACAGCCCAAGGTGACATTAATTTGTGTAGATGCTATCTTACACTGCTGACTCATAATGAACTCATAGTCTAGTCAAATGTCTAGACCTTTTTTCACACAAACTGATACCTAGCCATAACTCACCAGACATGAATCCATAAAGATTACTTTTTGACTCCAAGCATAGATTTTATATTTACTTCATTAATAAAAGATTAGGATAACCTCAAACAAATGGCTTTGTTTATTGATCCCACACCTCTATTTTTTTTTGTTTGAAAAATATTAATTTCTTTCTGTCCTGCCCTACCCAGTAAGCTTTCTTTGTTAAGAAAATTTTAAAAAGAAAAGCAGTAATGGTAGCATGACTCTTCTACTCTTTCTACAAAAGATGGCCAGACCTTGGGTCAAATCTATCCATGCCACCTGTGAGTCACATATTTAGACAACCCATATACACATCCCTAATAAATAAATTTGCTACTGTTATTTATTTTTGTTTAGGTTTTCTTTCATTTCATTTATCTGTTACCATTGGGAATTTTTCTTTTTACATTGTCTGATAGCATGACTAATATTCCTATTTTATATATTCACCTTATAAATAATAAATTTTCTTCTATCTTTTTATTTGTATTTTATATATGTATTTCTTGTATGCAGCAATTTATTGTATTTTGTTTTCTTATCCATTCAGCATTTTTAAAAAGTTATGGATTTAGTCCATTCATATTTTAAATTGTGATTCTTACATTCATGTTTTCCTATATTTGTGTGTGAATGTGTGTTGATTTTTATTAACTTCTTTTAAATCAGTCTGTTATTCCTAAAAATATTTTTCTTCATGGTGCTTTTTTATAAGTTTATTTCTGAAGGTTTCCTTCTTCCACTGTCTGCTCCTGTGACATTTCAAATTACTTGAATTAAGTAAATTTTTAATTCAATCAGCATGCTATTTCTCTTCCTCTTTTGATATTTCGTTTTTCCTACCCAGGTAATAATGCATTCCAAATTGCCCCTATTCTCTTTTCTCCTCCAATTTCTTAGGTTACATAATATATTTTGTTACTGTTACCTTTTTCTTAGATGTTTTCATTCATTTTGTCTCTTTTTTTAGTTTCTGTTACCATCTAGTCACCTCTAGATTATTTTTCATTGTTCTTTCTTTATTCAAAGCCCTTCTGAAAAGGAGTGCTTCCATGTATAATTGATATAATCATGGTTGCCATCTCGAAGAGCTAGAGTAGGAGCAGCAGAGTGGGAGAGATTTTGGAAATCAAAAATTTTTTAAAATTTTTTGGCCTTTATTAATTTGTTTATATTTAGTTTGCACATTTCATTTCCATAATTCTTTGAGTTTCAAATTTTCTCTCCCTTCCCTCTTCCCCTCTGTCTGGGTCCCCATGGCATACAATCAAGTATGATATCTGCAAATACCTTCACATTAGGCATTAATGAGGTTATATATAAAGAAGAATGATATGGGGATGAACAATGGGAGTGAACAATGGGAAAGAGGAAACAAAACCAAAGAAGAAACTGAAAAAGAGCAGGTAGTTTTCTTCAATCTGGTTTCAAACTCTGTTCTTTCTCTGGACATAGACATCTCTCTCCATTATGAATCTTTGGGGTTGACTTATAACCTTGTATTGCTGAGAAGAATCCAGTCTATTAAAGTTGGTCATCACACATATGTTGTTTCTGTAATTGTGTACAAATTTCTCCTGGCTCTACTCTTCTCACTCAGCATTAGTTCATATAAACCTCTCCAGGTAAATATGAAGTCCATCTGCTCCTCATTTCTAATAGCACAATAGTATTCCATAACACGAATATACCACAACTTGTTAAGCATTCCCCAATTGGTGGGCACCCCCTTAATTTCCAATTCTTTGCTATAAATATTTTTGTACATACGGGTCTTATTCCCATTTCTATGATCTCTTTGGGATACAACCCTAGAAGTGGTATTGCTGGGTCAAAGGGTATGAATTATTTATAGCCCTTTGGGCATACTTCCAGATTGGTTGAATCAGTTCACAACTCAACCTGCAATGCATCTGTGTTCCAATTTGTCCACATCCTCTCCAGCATTTGTCATTTTCCTGTTTTGTCATCTTAGCCAATCTGACTGCTAAGATGTGGTACATTACAGTTGTTTTGATTTGCATTTCTCTAAGCAATAGTGATTTAGAGCATTTTTTTCATATGCTTATAAATAGCTTTAATTTTTTCCACTGAAAACTGCCTGTTCATATCCCTTGACCATTTAGCAATTGGGGAATGCCTTGTAGTCTTATAGATTTGGCTGAATTCTCTGTATATTTTAAAAATGAGTCCTTTATCAGTGACATTGGTTGTAAAAATTCTTTCCAAATTTTCCACTTCCCTCCTAATCATGGTTACATTGGCTTTGTTTGTACAGAAACTTTTCAATTTCATGTAATCAAAATTATCTATTTTGCATTTTATAATGCTCTCTATTCCTTGCTTGGTCATAAAGTCTTCTCCTCTCCACAAATCTGACAGGTAAACTATTCCTTACTTTCCCAGATTGCTTACACTATCACCCTTTATACCTAGATCATGCACCCATTTAGACTTGATTTTGGCATATGGTGTTAGATCATGGTCTATGCCCAGTTTCTGCCATACTATATTCCAGTTGCAGTTTTTGTCAAATACTGAGTTCTTATCCCCCAAACTGAGGTCTTTGGGTTTATCAAACAGGAGATTACTATAGTCATTGACTGCTGAATCTCATATACCCAATCTGTTCCATTGATCCACTACTCTATTCCAAGCAGTTTTGAGGACTGCTGCTTTATACTACAGATTAAAATCTGGTATAGCTAGTCCACCATCCCTAGCATTTCTTTTTATTAATTCCCTTGATATTCTGGACCTTTGGTTCTTGCAATGAATTTTGTTACTATTTTTTCTAGCTCTATAAGGTAGTTTTTTGGTAAATTGATTGGTATTGCACTAAATATATAATTTAATTTAGGTAAAATTGTCATTTTTATTATATTAGCTCGATCCAGCCACAAACAATTGGTGTCTTTCCAATTGGTTAGATCTGACTTTGTGTGATAAGTGTTTTGTAGTTCTGTTCATATAGATCTTGGGTTTGTTTTGGCAGGTAGATCCCCAAATATTTTATAATGTCTACAATAACTTTAAATGGGATTTCTCTTTCAAACTCTTGGTGTTGAATTTCATTAGAGATATACAGGAATGCCAAGGATTTATGTGGGTTTATTTTATATCCTTCAACTTTGCCAAATTTATTTATTGTCTCAAGTAGTTTTTTTACTTGATTCTCTAGGATTCTCTAAGTATATCATCCTATCATCTGCAAAGAGTGATATCTTGATCTCTTCTTTGCCTAATTTGATTCCTTTGATTTCCTTTTCTTCTCTAATTGCTACTGCTAACATTTCTGGTACAAGATTGAATAACAGGGATGATGCTTCTAGTTTCTCCCCATTACAAATAATATTTGCCAATGGCTTTAAATAGATGCTACTTATAATTTTAAGGAAGGCTCCATTTATTCCTCTACATTTTAGTGTTTTTAATAGGAATGGATGTTGTATTTTGTTAAAAGCCTTTTCTGCATCTATTGGTATAATCATGTGGTTTTTGCTAGTTTTATTGTTGATATGATCAATTATATTGATGGTTTTCCTAATATTAAACCATCCTTACATTCCTGGAATAAATCCTACCTGATCAAAGTGTATTATTCTTGTGATAAGTTGCTATAGTCTTTTTGCTAATATCTTATTTAAAATTTTTGCATTTATAGTCATGAGGGAAATTGGTCTATAATTTTCTTTCTCTGTTTTATCTCTTCCTGATTTAGGTATAAGTACCATATTTGTGTCATAGAAAGAATTTGGTAGGACTCCTTCACTAATTTTCCCAAATAGTTTGTAGAGAATTGGAATCAATTGTTTTTTAAATGTTTGATAGAATTCACTAGTAAATCCATCTGGCCCTGGAGATTTTTTCCTATGGAGTTCACTGATGACTTGTTGGATTTCTTTTTTCTGAGACAGCTTATTTAAGTAATTTATTTCCTCTTCAGTCAATCTGGGCAACTTATATTTTTGTAAATATTCATCCATTTCACTAAGATTGTTAAATTCATGTGCATACAATTGGGCAAATTAATTCCTAATTATTGTTTTAATTTCCTCTTCATTGGTGGTAGATTCACCCTTTTCATTTTTGATACTCATAATTTGCTTTTCTTCTTCCTTTTTTTCATATTGACTAAGGGTCTATCAATTTTATTGGTTTTTTCATAAAACCATCTCTTAGTTTTATTTATTATTTCAATAGTTTTCTTAATTTCAATTTTATTAATCTCTCCTTTGGTTTTCAGTATTTCTAATTTAGTATTTAATTGGGGATTTTCAATTTTTTTCTACCTTTTTCAATTGTATGCCCAGTTCATTGACCTCCCTTTTCTCTAATTTATTCATGTATGCACTCAGGGATATAAAACTTCCCCTAAGTACTGTCTTTGATGTATCCCACAAATTTTGGTATGTTGCTCATTGTTGTCATTTTCTTGAATGAAGTTACTATTTGTTTCTATGATTTCTTGTTTGACCCACTCATTCTTTAGGATTAAATTGTTTAATTTCCGATTAGTTTTTAGTCTGTCTTTCCATGGCCCTTTATTGCATATGATTTTTATTGTATCATGGTCTGAGAATGATGCATTTATTATTTCTGCCTTTCTTCACTGAATTGTGAGGTTTTTATGTCCTAGCACATGGTCGATTTTTTGTATATGTGCCATGAACTGCTCAGAAGAAGGTATATTCCTTTTTATCCCCATTCAGTTTTCTCCAGAGATCTATCATACCTACCCTCTCTAAAATACTATTCACCTCCTTAACTTCCTTCTTGTTTATTTTGAGGTTGGATTTATCAAGTTCAGATTGGGGGAGATTAAGATCCCCCCACTAGTATAGTTTTGATATCTATTTTTTTCCTCTAATTCCTTTACTTTCTCCTCTAGGAATTTGGATGCTATACCACTTGGTGCATATATGTTAAGTAGTGATATTGCTTCATTCTCGATGGTGCCTTTTAGCAAGATATAGTTTCCTTCCTTATCTCTTTTAATTAGATCAATTTTTACTTTTGCTTTATCTGAGATAAGGATTGTTACCCCTGTTTTTTTTTTACTTTAGCTGAGGCATGATATATTTTACTCTAGCCTTTTACCTTTAACCTGTGTGTATCCCTCCATTTCAGACATGTTTCTTGCAAACAGCATATTGTAGGATTATGGTTTTTAATCCATTCTGTTATCCACCTCTGTTTAATGGGACAGTTCATTCCATTCACAGCTACAATTATTGTCTATTTCTTTCCCTCCATCCTATTCCCTCTCCTGTTTATGCTTATATTTTTCTCCCCATTTCCATTCCCCTCCTTAATAGTTTTCCTTTTGATCACTGCCTCCATCAGTATTCCCTTATCAGACCCCTTCCTTTTCCTCCCCTTCCCCTTACTTCTTCCCTCCCTTCTAACCCCCTCCCCCTTTTGTAGCCCTTCCCCACTCCTATTGCCTGTAGGATATTTTAATACTTAATGAAGTATGTTATTTCTTCTTTGCACCAAGAGTGACAGGAACAAACCTCATGCAAACTCCTCTCCCTCCTCTCTTTCCCTCTATTATGATATGCTTTGTGTCTCTTTTCCATAGAGTCCTATGTTTAACTGGTTGTGTTATTCCCTCCTTGCACCAGAACTAATGAAGGAAAAGCTCATATAATACTCATCTCCCTCCCTTCTTTCCCTCTGCTATATTTTTTATGCCTCTTTGTGTGGCATAATTTACCCTTTTCCACGTCACTCATTCCTCTTCTTCCATTGTAGTCCCTTTGTAGCCCTTAATTAAGATTTTTTTATTGTCATTTTGTGTAATTTATACTCATACCCTCTACTTGTCTATAAACAATTTCCTCTTATTAAATAACAGTGTGTGTGTGTGTTCCTTGTTTACCTTTCTAAGTCTCTCTTGTATCTCATAATTGGAGGTTGAATTTTCCATTGAGCTCCGGCTTTTTCATCAGGAAGATCTGGAAATCTGTTATATCATTGAATGGCCATCTCTTTGCCTGGATGAATATGTTCAATTTTACTGGGTGGATGATCCTTGGTTGTAACCCAAGCTCTTTTGCCATTTGAAAAATTGTATTCCACTGCCCCCAATCTTTCAGTATAGAAGCTGCCAGATCCTGTGTGATCCTCACTGTGGTTCCTAGAGGAACTTTCTGGCCACTTGAAGTATTTTCTCTTTTACCTGGTAGTTCTGGAGTTTGGCCATAACATTTTGAGGACTTTTCAGTTTGGGATCTTTTTCAGGAGGTGTCTGGTGGATTCTCTCAATTTCTATTTTACCGTCTGGTTTTAGTATCTCATGCCAGTTTTCCTTGATGAGCTCTTGGAGGATGTTGTCCAGACTCATTTTTTGATCATGATTTTCCAGTAGGCCTATGATTCTCAGGTTATCTCTCCTAGAGAGATAACCTTTCCTTTTCCAAGTCAGTTAATTTTCCATTGAGATATTTTACCTCTTTTTCTAATTTTTCATTCTTGATGTTTTTTGTTTGACTAATTCTTGGGTCCTCATAGAGTTATTGTCTTCAATTTGGTTGATTCTAGTTTTTAGCAAATTATTTTCCTTGGTTAGTTTTTGGAGCTCCTTTTCCATACCACCTATTTTTCTTTTTAAGGAGTTGTTTTCTTCATTATAGTCTTTTTCTAATTTTGCAGTTTTGATTTTAAAAGAATTATTCATTTTGTCTTCTCTCTCTCTCATTTGGTTTTCAAAGTTCCTTTTGAGCTCATCTAGGAAAACTTGCTGTGCTTGAGACAGAATTACTGTTGATGCTTCAGCTGTCAGTGTGGAGTCAACATTGTCTCCCTCTGCATTTAGTTCCTCCTCCTGAGAATAGTAGGACTCCAGAGTCTTTGTCTTTGCAGTCTGCTTTCTACCCACTTTGAGGCAGGGCCCTAGCTGTCCCCTACATCTTGGGTTCCCAAGCCTTTACTGTTTAGGGTTTTGCCTTAGGTCAATAGTTAATATGTTTTCAGGGTCAGTGGGGGGTGTTGGAGCAGCTGGGGTTCAATCTGCCATACTGGTCCCTGGAGGTCCTGATAGGGGCTTTTTAAATTTCTGGGCTATGGAGTTTTAGGAGTATTTGCTGTCCCTGACAGGGGCCCTGCATTTGATTCTTACCTTGCTCTTTCCATTCCCAGGCCTTTGGTGGTAGGCCTGGGAGTGGCCCTTGTGGTTGGTGTGATGACTTGTCCCCCTCATTGATCAGGCCTCTGCATAGCACAGTGTTCCTGCCTGCCTCTCTCAATGCCATGCTGTCAGCATCCAGGCCTGCCTCTCTCAGGGCAGCTTCACCAGGAAGTATCATCTCTATCTGAGTTCTTTCTTCTGTTTCATTTTTATACTCCTGTGTTTCTTACATCATCCTCTCTTACATTTGTGTATTTACTTATTTGTTTGTTTATTTACTTTGATGGCATCTTTTTCCCCCACATTTAAAAATATCAATTCAAGAAGGAGTAATACATGGGGAGTCATCCTACATATCAAAATATGAGACCCAATCCCAGCCCCTTCCCTTATGACAAACTCTGGCTATCACTAAGGTTAGGTTATGTTATCTCTATTTTCAATTTCTACATTACTTTCCTGTGAAAACAATGCATCCTTTCCTTGGAATAAGAAGCAATTGTACACATTCCTTTTAAAAATATCTATTTAAAGTTTCCTGTCTCTACAGAAAACCTCTCTCCCTCTCCCCCCACCTCTCTCTCTCTCTCTCTCTCTCTCTCTCTCTCTCTCTCTCTCTCTCTCACATGTACACACACACATACATACACACACCACAGACACTACCACCACTATCACCATCACCACCAACATAGAATTCTCTTTAATGATATATTTTAATTTTTCCTCTGAGGGAAATATTCACCTAATAGTCCAATCTTGGTTTCTCCTCTCCATCACTTTTATCCTACTCTCAGTTTTCAACTCTTGTGAAAGGTTAAGAAAACAACTATTTCTTCTCTTTTCTCTGACAGGCCCGGTGTATGAATGTCCAGATCATCTTGGCCTCTTCATTCCCCTCTTAATGCTCAGGTGACTTTCTAATAGTTTATTCCTCCCACAAAATATATTGACTTGTTTAATAAGAAGCGAGGAATTTAATTTTATATAGTTTCATTCTTCATTTCTTCTGCTTCTTTAAGATTCTTTCAAATCTTTAGCCCCTTAGATAATTTTTGTCTCTTACATATAGTCTTTTGTTCATTTCTTTATTCCTCAGTACAATTTCTATTTTAAATAATAATATTGTTGCATGAAAGAATTAAGTTCTTGGTTTTATCTTTTCTAGATAATTATACTTATTTATCTTTCTTATGTCAATCTAATTTGGATTATATGATAGTCAAATGTTCTTTTTAACTCATTATTTGTGTCAGGAATGCTTCAAATGCCAATTTTCTTGAAGATCCTTTTTTGGGGGTAATTGACGATTAGGATTGTCTTAGCAGGATGTTGTTTTGGGTTTAAATTTAAGCTCCTTTTCTTTTTGGAATATACTAGTCCATTTTCCCCCCAGGATTTCTTGTGGCTACAGCATAAAACTAAACAATTCAAAATGATGTTCTTTACTAGCTGAAGTCCTCTCTCCTGGCTGCTTGCAGTATCTGTTATTTGTTTTTAAAATTGTGAAATTTAAGCTCTACATCCCTTGGAGTTTCAAGCATTTTATTTTTCTCTGATTTTAATCTATGGATTTAATAATTTCTTGTTGTCTATATTCAAAAGTTCTGGATGGTGCACTTATTTGTATGATATTCTTTCAATTGAATAGTTAGCTTAAAAATGCTTTCCTAGCAGAGCTATGATCCTTAGATTATGATGTCAACTTCTATGTTCAGTATCCGTCAACTTGGCTTGTATAGAATTCAAGTGTTTTTCTAAAATTATTGTATTTTACTTCTCTTTAATAAAATTTTCTTCTACTTTTATATTTCTAAATGCCAAAACTGCCATTATCTTTCAAAAGATCAGCTACTTTGGAGTGATTTTTCACTATCTGTTCTAATTTTTCTCCTTGAGAGAGAGACTGAAAAAAGATTATATTGCTATAGTATAGTGAGAGATGAATTGAAATTTTATAACTTAATTTTTAGTGGACTCAGTCAGAATGGTTTCCATGATTTTCTTTAGATTAGTCAAGTAGCTCATGAATAGAAGTGAAGGAAACAGATCATAGGAGTAATTCAAGTTTGGGGTTTGGCAAGGTATGATTAGAAGTAGGATGAGGGCAAGGGATTTAAGTGTTGAGGATAGTGTAGAGTTATGCCTAGTAGCCAATGTAGGAGTGATGACTTGGGGAAAAACTAAGGGGTACAGTCATTGCAGTTCAAAGTGAGTACAAAGAACAGACTAAAGATCATAATTCACAGGAAAAGATGGAATGATAAAAAGGCTATTATCAGATAAAATTTTTGGAGTTCATGCACATGGAAGTAGGGCATTTAGGAGTGATGGCAAGATCAGTGTTATGATGATCTATGTGTGTAACTAAGGTAAGAACAGAGGTAGGAGTAAAGGAATGGTTTATAATTGAATAGCCCAAAGAATTGGGGAATTAGGGTAGGTGAGGGAGCAGCAAAACATATGTTGAAATCCTTCACTATGAGGGCAGGAGCTATGGTAGAGAGAGATTATTAACCAGACAAAACTCAGGAAGGAGAACATCTCAAGGGTTGATGCATTAAGAAGTACTAGGATCTGAAATGGGTTAAAGGTTTAAATATAATGAACATTAAAGGAGGAAGGGCTACTGAGTGATGATGATAGAGGGAGAGTCTAGAACTGGCAATGGATAAGGAAGGGCATTCTGACTCCCCTGCTATGATTAGTGAATCAGGGGTTATGAGTGATAAGAAAACAGTATTGTAAAGAGATGGGCAGAGGCAGGCATTCAGTGTTATCTGGAGGGATCCAAATCTCAGTGAGTACCAGAATATCAGAGTGAGAAAACCCCTAGGCTATAGGAGAATTTAAGAGGCAGCTGCAGAGCAAGGTGTGGCCCCAGGGGAGTGTGGTCAGGTGGCATTGGGAAATGAAAGAAATGGGGTGTGGGTGTGGTTTCTAGAGTGCTAAAGAAGGTCCTAGGGGTAAAGGCAGAGGTCCCAATATCAGAACTGGTGTAGAAAACTGAGTAGGGGCCTGGGAACGAAGACTGGGGCCTTACTCATTCAGGGTAATGGGAAGTCCTCAGGTCAAATACTGAGACCAAGATGTCTCAAGAAGTAACCAACCAGTTAGTCAATAAGCTTTCAGTAAGGGCTTACTGTCCACCAGGCACTATGCTAAGATCTGAACGCACACAAAAAGGTAAAAAAAAAATATATATATATATATACACACACACACACACACACACACACACACACACACACACATATATATATATATATATATATATATATATATATTCTGCATGCATACACACAGAGTCTAAATGGAAGATATCTCATAGAGAAGTCACTAGCAATAAAGGGAAACAGGAGAGGACTCCTGAAGAAGATGGGATTTGATCTATATCTTAAGGAAGTCAGAGGCCGAAGGTAAATAGAATGAGGGCAAAGAAAGTCATGGGGAGTAGGAGATAGAGGCCCTGAATAAGGCCTTGGAGCAAAGCTTAAGGACCAGCTGACATAGGGCACTGGGCCAACTTTGGAACAAAGACAGTAGCCAGAAGGCAGATAGCTGAAATATACAGCTCACACTTCTATTGTTTTGAAAACTTTTTGGATACTTGCTCTATTAACCAATATATCATCACTCCCTCCAAAATTTGTGTCATCTGCAGATTTAATAAGCATATTAATGCAAGTTGGTCAGATTAGTCCCTTGCCCCTAGAAGGAAGTAGAAGCTAGGTAGAGGAGTAGTTAGAATGACTGACAAGTCAATAAGTGCAGACCTGGACACCAAAGGAATTCTAGAAATCTGCGTGTGTCCTTATCTGGTCTTTTTCATGATTGGTATTCAAAACTACCTGGATTCTGCTTGCCCTAAATTGGTGCATTTGCAAAAGACTCATTTCCTATGTCTACTTCAATATACAACCCTGTAGATATTAATGACTTTAGCCACTCTGAATTAGCCTGTGTTTCTGGATATATCTATTTTTTCACACATTTGTTACTTTCTTGTTAATTTAATATATCAATATCCACAGGATGACATGGCATTCCTGGGTTTATGCCAGGAATTTTTGCATATTTCTGCATATTTATTTTAACCTCTATTTCTTTAAGCTATTTTATGAGCTCAGTTAAATGCAGTTCTACAAGCATTTATTACCTTAAGATTAAATGAAAATGATATAAAGCAATCATTAATTGCATACCTACAAGAGCCAGGTCCTATAATAGTCCTACTCAGAATCTCTTGCCTTACAAAACTTAGACCTGTGCAGGAAATAGTAAGAATTAGGGTCAATATCTCCTACTATTTCCATTTCACATTTGTTGTCGTTCACAATTTGAATAGGTCAGTTCAAAGCTGTTACAATTATATGTAGTACTTTCCTCTATTTTGATGTTGCTTTTGACAACATTAGTTGAGGGTCTGACTTTTCAGAATGCCGTTTCTTATATGACTACCACATCAATAACCATTTGTTTCCTGTCAAATATGTGTCAATCTTCCTTCCTTCCTTATTTCCTTCTTTCCTGCCTTCCTTCCTTTCTTCTTTCCTCCCTCCTTCCATCCCCCTCCCTCCCTCCCTTCCTCCCTTCCTCCCTCCCTTCCTTCCTTCCTTCCTTCCTTCCTTCCTTCCTTCCTTCCTTCCTTCCTTCCTTCTGCCTATTCTTCCTTTTTCCATGTTCAGAGATGTTATACTTAGCAACATCTAGCTCTCTTTGGGAAGAAAATATTTGTGACATACATAAGTGTGAGGCTTCTGAGTAGACTACACATCTATTTCCTGTTTTAAACATGAATTATATATTTTTTGCTTTATTTTTTTAATTAAACAAATGCTTTATTAACTTCTGGTTTACATCATTCATTTCCACCAGATTATGAGTTACATTTTTCCCCCATTTTTCCCTACTCACCACCCCAGAATAGCAGTCCCACTAGATATCCCCTCATCCAATCTGCTCTCTCCCATTTCTTCTCCCATACCCCCTTCAACTTTGCCATAGGGCAAGGTGAATCTCTGGGCCCCAATGCCTGGACATCTTATGAAACATTTAATTTAAAAACTTCGAATTTCAGATCCATTCCCTTCCTCCCTTGTCACCCAATCCCTCTGAGAAGATAAGCAATTCAGTATGTGTTGTACATGTATAGCTATGCAAAACATTACCATAGTAGATATATTGTACAAGGCTGCTTATATTTCCCTCCCACCCGTCTCACCTCCCACCTGGTCCATTCCCTACTTTGATCCTGTCCCTCTTTAATAGTGGGTACTTCCAATCTCCCCTCCCCCCAGAATTCCCTCCCCTCCATCATCCCCCCTCTCATCCTCCTTTCCCCTACTCAGGAGAGTGAGTGAGGGTAAGATCTTCCATTTAGTATGTATGTGATTCTCTCCTTGAGCTAACTTCAGTGAGAATATGCTTTTGCCTTTTTGCCTTCCTGTTCTTCCCCTCCCCTGCAACTACTTCCCGTTGCTTCTTCTACATGAGATAGTTTACCCTACCCTGTCTCTCTCCATCTCCTCTTGCCACTTTCTTCTCTCACCTCTTGACTTCACCCCTTAAGAATCATCCCTTCCTTGGGGTGGCTAGGTGGTGCAGCGAGCAGAGAGCTGGGCCTGGAGTCAAAAGGACCCGAGCTCGGATCCGGCCCCAGACACCCAACACACAAACAAAAACCCAGCCATGTGACCCCGGGCAAGTCACCCAACCCCAATTGCCCTCCAAAAAAAAAAAAAAAAGAATCATCCCTTCCCATCAAATTCAACCTGTGCCCTCTATCCATGTATACCTGTGAACATATGCCATGTACCCTTCTTCAATTATTTTCATAATGAGAGAGGTTTCATCAAACACAGTTATTGTTTTTCCATGTAGGAATGTAAATAGTCCAACTTTGATAGGTTCCTTTTGATTTCTTTTCCTTGATTACCTTCTCAAGCATCTCTTGCTTCTTGCATTTGAATATCAAATTTTCTATTCAACTCTAGTTTTTTCCTCAAGAATGCTTGAAAGTCCTCTATTCCATTGAATGACCATATTTTCCCCTGAAACAAGATACTCAGTTTTGCTGGGTAGGTGACCCTTGGCTTCAATCCCAGCTCTTTTGCCCTCTGGAATATCATATTCCATGCTCTTCCATCCCTCAATGTAGAAGCTGCCAGGTCCTGGGCTATTCTGATTGTGTTTCCACAATATTGAAATTGTTTCTTCCTGGCTGCTTGTAGTATTTTCTCCTTGATCTGGGGATTCTGGAACCTGGCTATAATATTTCTAGGAGTTTTCTTTTTGGGATCTTTTTCAGGAGGTGATCGGTGGATTCTTTCAACCTCTATTTTGCCCTCTGGATCTAAAACATCAGGGCAATTTTCCTTGAGAATTTCTTTAAGGATGATTTCTAGGTTCTTTCTTTGATCATGGCTTTCAGGTAGTCCAATAATTTTTAAATTATCTCTCCTGGATCTATTTTCCAGGTCAGTGGTTTTTCCCATGAGATATTTCACATTGCCTTCTATTCTTTCATTTGTTTGGATCTGTTTAATAGTATCTTGATTTCTCATCAAGTCACTAGCTTCCATTTGCTCCAGTCTAACTCTGAAGGAATGAATCTCCTCAGTGAACTTTTGAGATTCTTTTTCCATCTGGCAAATTCGACTTTTTAAGGCATTCTTCTCCTCATTGCCTTTCTGAGCCTCTTTTCCCATTTGAGTTAGTCTATTTTTTAAGGTGTTATTTTCCTCAGTCAGACTGTTGACAGTCATTTCATACTTTTCTTGCATCTTTTTCATTTCTCTTCCCAAATTTTCCCCCACTTCTCTTATCTGCTTCTTAAGGTCCTCTATGGCCTGTAGCCAGCTTGTATTTTCATTTGGGGCTTTTGGTGCAGGAGTTCTGACCTCACAGTCCTCCTCCATGCTTTGAGCCTCTTTGCCCCTAAAATAGGAGTCCAGTGTTGAACTTTTCTGTTTATTTTGTTTCATTTGCCTAGGCATGTTGACACTTAATTACTTGATTTTGGGGCTTGTTGCCACAGTGGGACTCTGTCACCAGACAGGGGAGCTTCCGCCCAAACATGGGGTCTTCACAACTTCTGCCAGTTGTGTGGCCTCTGTAAAGCCTCCACCCACTCTGGCAAGTTGGATACCCACCCCAAACTTCCCCCCCAGACCACAATCCAGATCCAGGCAGTTTAAAGCAGGAGCGATTGCCCAGACTGATTGCTGGATCTTCCTACAGTTCGCAGACCAGGAGCTAGAGCCACTACTGACGCTGCAACATGGCTTCTGTGCTGTGTTTCTTCAGCAGCTTTTCGCCCCCCAGGGGAGGAAGCCGCACATTCTCCAAATACTGGTCCCAAAGTCCATAGGGCACTAACCTCTCACTTTGTCCTAGGCATATCTGTGCTGATAATTCTGGAATCGCCACAATTGCTGGTGTTCTGGGGTCCCTCCAGCCGGCTGAAGGCCTGGCCTCCCTGGGGCTAAAACCACGGACTTGGGCTCAGCTCTGTGCGCTGTGCTGTTGGTTCCCAGTGTGCTGTGCTGCCTGCTCTCAGAGTGCTGCGCTGGCCGCTCCCTGCAGGGCTGCTGGGCTGTCCTCAGCAGGAGCTTAGCTTCTCTGTGCTGTTCTGTGGGTGCTGTGGCTCCAGAAGTTGTTTGGAGTCCCCTTTCACATTATTTGAAATTTGTGTGGGGCAGAGCACATTGGAAATGCTGTTTCCACTCCACCATCTTGGCTCCGCCCCACCCCATGAACTATATTTTGTTTCATTATTTTCACCACCCTAGATTGTGCCCTCCTTCTCATAGAAGTCAAAGGAGATCAAACTATGTTTGAAAGCTCTTATAAAGCTATTGGTAGAATTTGTGGACCTCTCATTCTCAGCTACAGATGAAAGATGATGCAATTTTTTAATGGTGATATGCTTGTTTATGCTCATCACAGACTTTTCATGGTGACAGGATCAAATTTGGCATGAAATGATGATTCGTAGTGTCTTTGAATGCAGAATAAAAATAACTCAGTCAACTTCTTCATTTGCCTGACTGAGAAAAGTTAAAATTTCGGCAAAAAAAGTATTACAATGGATAGAGCACTGGACCTGGATTTAGGAAGATCTGACTTCATGGCTAGTCTCAGATATTTGCTAGCTGTGTAACCCTAAGCAAGTCACTTAATCTATGTTTGCCTTAGTGTTTCATCTATAAAATAGAAATGATAGCAATAGCATCTATGTCCCAGAGGTGTTTTAAGGAAAAAAGATGATATTTATAAAGCACTTTGCAAACCTTAAAGCTCTGTATATATGCTAAATATTAAAATTACTTTGTTTTCGTATTTCATTTTTCTTGGAAAGGTCAATATTAATGTTGTTAAGGTTGGAATTCTCTTCAGTACATGCAACTATATAAGATGAATATTGGCCCACATTTACTCAATTTAATGCTGTACGTCCCCATTATTCTCACTCTCTCCCTCTCTCTCTCTCTCTCTCTCTCTCTCTCTCTCTCTCTCTCTCTTTCTCTCTCTCTCTCTCTCCATCCCCCTGCCACCCACCTAGGGACAACTTCCTTTTTAAATTTTGAGTTCCATTTTTTTCCCTTCTAGCCCCTACTCCGGGTATTAAGAAGACAAGCAATATAATATCAGTTATACATATTAAATCATGCAAAACATACTTCCATTTTAGCCATATTACACACCTCCCCACAAAAAAAAATTAACAAGAAAAATAAAGTTACAAAGAAGTATTTTTTCTGACCTCCCTCCATCATTTTTTATAGCACAGCAGTATTTTATTATAACAAAATACCACAACTTGTTTAGTCATTCCCAAGTGATGCGCATCCCTTCAATTTCTAATTCTTTGCCACCACAAAAAGAATTGTTTTAAATATTTGTGTGCATATAGATCATTTTCCTTTTTCTTTGATCTTTCTGGATTACAGAGAAATTAGTAGCGTTCTTGGGTCAAAGGGTATGCACAGTTTCATAGCCTTTTGGGCATAATTCCAGATTGTTCTCCAGAATGGCTGACTGTTCCACAACTCTATCCAAAATGTGTCCCAATATTTCCACATTCTCTCCAACATTTGTCATTTTTCCTTTCTCTTATGTTAGTCAATCTAATAAATGTGAGGTAGTACCTTAGAGTTGTTTTAATTTGCATTTCTCTAATCAATGATTTAGAGTATTTTTTTTTTTTTTGGAGGGCAATTAGGATTAAGTAACTTGCCCACGGTCACACAGCTAGGTTTTTGTTTGTGTGCGTGTTGTGTCTGAGGCCGGATCCAAACTCAGGTCCTTCTGCCTCCAGGGCCGACACTCTATTCACTGTGTCACCTAGCCACCCCTAGAGTATTTTAAAAATATGTCTACTGATAGCTTCAATTTCTTTTTCTGAAAACTGCCTATTTATTTCATTTGGCATTTATTGATTAGGAAATGGCTCTTTTTTCATAAATTTAGCTAAATTCCCTATATATTTGAGAAATGAGGTTTTTATCAGAAAATCTTGCTGTAAAACATTTTTTCTAATTTTCTCTTTTCCTTCTAATTTTGGCTACATTACTTTTACTTGTGCAAAACTTTTGAAATTTCATGTAATCAAAATTATCCAGTTTGCTTCCCATCATCCTCTCAATCTTTTGCCATAAATACTTCCCTTATCTATAGATGTGACAATTAAATTTTTCCACACTCCCATAATTTGCTTATGGTATCACCCTTTACATTTAAATCCTGTATCCTTATCTTGGTTTGTGGTGAAAGATGTTGGTCTATGCCTAATTTCTGCCAAACTGCTTTCCAATTTTCCCATGAAAATTTTAATAGTGAGTTCTTGTCCCCAAAGCTTGGCTCTTTGGGTTCATTGAATACTACTATACATTGTTCATCTTGACCAGTTTCTTAAAACAAAAAAAGGAACAAACAAAAACAAATGAGAGGAGTATCTAGAGCTCTGATTTCATTTGTTTGGGAAGACTCCTTTTGAGGAACCTCTCTAGAGCAATGCAGATCAGCAACTATTCTCCAACTAAGAGTTTTTACACAGTATGACTTGCTCAGGATTAAAACTGTACTAGGTATAAGGGACAAGACTTGAAACAAGATCTCTATTCCAAGGCCAGCCCTCTGTCCACTACTTGACATTGTTTAATTTAGGGAATGCTGCAACCCCAATGGCTGAATATAACTGCTGCTAACCATAGGAATACTAAGTCTTTAGGAATATGAAAATGCTGTTCCAGGTAGAATAGTGTCAAATATCCCACGGCAGCCAGAGCATTACACTGAGTTCAAAGGCTGACACTAGCAGATATGGTAGAAAATTTTAATGTCCAAAGCAATGCTACTGCATCAATGCCCAGAACTTGGCACCAGCAAGGGGAGGTGGGGGAAGGAGAGGAAACCTGAATATCTATATACTGTAGAGAGTTGTGATGCTCAGGGAAAATTCTAAGTCCAGTAGCCATTTAGTTCCCTTAATCCCTCCTCTTTTCTCTTTCCTCTTTTTTACTTCAGAAATATCTCCATATTGCATGCTAGATATATTTTCATGACATCCTGAGACAAGATAATGAGAACTCTCTCCTCCAATAAGTGAGTATATTTGCTCCCAAAACGTTATAGAAAGATGACATTCTCTGGGGAGAAACTTGTCACCCCCTTCCAACATTTTCTAAATAAAAAAAATGTATTTCTTAATGAGATACCCCAGGATATCTGAAGCAAATGCCAGAAATATTAAATAATTTGTGTGTCACAGTTATAGGTAATACTTTTGAGTACATGCTCCCCATGTAGGTGCTTAGTATATATCTTCAACATGAGAATTTCATGTACCAAGGTGAGAATGAGAATATGCATAAAAAAGAATGCATACCATATAAAACAATATATCATGTAATAATCATATACTGTAGATCAGTGATATAGGCCTCACAAAATGCATATTTTACATAGCATAATATATCCAGATCACATAGTAACCAGACAGTTTACATGTAGAAACATAATATATGCACATATAACAGTAGCACTTTTAGCAAAGGTGTATAATACAGAAACGAAGTATACTTTGGAGTAGAGGAATGTATAGGAGGTATATAGCACATAGCTGCATCATAGATGCAACTAGATGGCAGAGTAGATAGAGTGCAAGACCAGAAGTCCAGAAGACCCGAGTTCAAATCCTATCTCAGGCTAACTGTGTGACCCCGGGCAGGTCGCTTAATATGTCTGCCTCAGTTTTCTCATCTGCAAAATAGAGATAATTGCATCTACTTTCTAGGGCTGTTGTCCCAGGACTGTTTTACAATAAAATGAGATGGCATTTACGAAGTATTTTGCCAGCCTTAAAAGATCTATGTGAATGTTAGATTTAAAGATGAGTTTCTTGCCCAGGTTCACAACAGTATTTAAGGTAAAGTTTTTTAGACTCCAAATCCAACACTATCCTCCTCTCCACCTAGTTGCCTTATTGTCATTACAAAGTATCCTTTAGACAACTCCATCACTGAGTGTGATCTGACCACATATAGTACTTTTTCTCTCAATTACTCCCTAAAGAATCACACATTACACTAGTCAGTTGAAAAATATTTTTGGCAAACCTATATGCCCTGCTATCAGTTCTAAAACTCTGCACATGATATAGTCAAACTCACTCTTTAATTGTTTTGGAGTTTGTTTTTGGAGGGGGGAAAGGCAAATTAATTGGGGTTAAGTGAATTGCCCAAGGTCACACAGTTAGTAAGTGTCAAGTGCCTGAAACCTGATTTGAACTGAGGTCCTCCTGACTTCAGGAGGACCTAGCTTCCCCTGTCAGTTCTAAAATGCTGAACATGATATTGTCAGACTCACTCTTTAGTTCTTTACCTGAGCTTTTGGACAATACAGGTCTAGCCTCAGGTTGATTAGTTTGCAGTCCCAATCCTAAGATTATGAATGGCCTAAGATATCTATTGCAATTACCAGTCCCCATTGAGTCAGGCTGTATCTTTATAAGTTGCCTCTCTTCTTTTGGGTCATATATAATTGGCTTGCAGATTCAGCTCTCCTACATATCACTCAGTCAATGAACATTTATTAAGTAATCACTATATGCCAAACTTTGAGATAAGTAGGGGGCAAAGAGATCTCAGTTAAGATATATAGAGGATAAATTAGAGAAGTAAACAGAGATAACTAAGGCTCTTCTTACCTTTCCAGACATTTTACAAAACTTTATGCCACCCTCCCCTTAACCCCAGTTCTGAAATTGAGTGACATTGGCCTCTTTTCAGTTCCGCACACTAGACATTCCATTTCCTGAATTGCAAATTTTCACTTGTTGCATCCCATACTTTGAATTCTCTTTCTCCTCGCTTCTGGCTTTCCATTGCTTTCTACATCTTTCATCCATAGAAATAGATAAATGTCAATGAGTTCAGAACCTTTTATAAATAATTGTTCAGAATTTATAATTTGTAATTCTATATAAAGATATAAAAAGCATATGAAAACTTTAAAAATTTTTTGGTGTTGCATAGTTGATTTGCCAATCAACTTTATGAAGTTTTTAAGGCATGTTCCACTGTCAAAGTCCTATATAATTAACAATTCTGATAAGAAAGATATCAACCAAAGAAGACTGCTGCTGAATAATTATAAAACTGGTCACACACTTGTAATTCAGCTCTAGTGAGAATTGAATATCTTTGTTTATAAAGATCAAATAGCACCACGGTTGTTCAGCAAGTTTTATATTGGGAGCTTCAGTTTGTATAATTTTGTTGCTGTAGGGAAATGACAGTGAGAAAATCCCACCTACCAATGCAGATTAGCAATGGTTCTGTGGCTTATAATCTTGGAGAGTTAGTATGTATGCTACTTTTAATTCATGGGGAAGCCTAATTAGTACTTAGGAAGTAAATTAGGTCTACTACATTTCTCTTGTTCACATGCTTTCTTACCCTCTCAGAAAAGCCATCTGAGTCTGATTTCCTCTTTTAGAATCAAGGTTGTCATTCTCCCAATAGGATGTACTCGTTTATATAACAAATAACCCGATCCTTTTAAAATTGTTTCTTTAAGCTTGTAATGTACAGAAACCAAATTAACCAGATCATAGGGGTGTAAAGCCATGCACAAGCAGCTTTCCAGAAGAATGCTACTGTGAACAGCTTTTAAGGTTCTGATTACATTGTATAGTGAACACTCTATTTATTTCATAACAAATTAAAGCAAGACATTCACAGAAAATCAAGGTACAGCATTCACAATATTAGAAATTCTCAAAGTACAATAGTCAAAATCTTCCATTCATGTGGCAAAGTATCACAGAAAATCACAATATAAGATTGCAATATAGTCTCCAAGTACAATAGTCCAAGTCTTCCACTCATAGGTCACTCTTAAGTTAACTCAATCAGTCACTTATTCGGCAAAGTCTTCCACTCTTGGAGCAGAGTCTTGATTAACTCAATCAGTCACTTGTTCATCAATCAATTACTATGTATCATACACAAATCCTTCCACCCCTAGGTCACTAGTAAATTACAATTTTATCTTTACTCAGTACCCAGGGAGAGGTCTTTTCATCTTGATTTGGGGCCTGTTCTCAGATTCCCTGTATCCCCATCCAGGGTCCCAGATTCTACCTGGATTCACCAGACTGTCACCTGGGTACAATGGCAGACAGCTCCCAGTTCCTTGACAGGCTCTCTGGGCAGGTCCTGCTCCACACTGAAGTTCATGGGGTCTGGTCCATGTCAGATCCTTCACCATTTCTGTTCCAGGGAATTCAAGGCTCAACCAAGTCCCAAACAAAGTCTCAGCTTCCCAGTCATGCTTCTCCTGGGCTTCTCTGTCACCTGGGCTCCAGGCTCCAGGCTCCAGGCTCCAGGCTCCGGGCTCTGGGCTCTGGGCTCCTGGTTCCAGCCTCCAGCCTCCTGGTTCCTGCCTCCGGGCTCCAGGCTCTGGGTTCCTGGGCTCCTGTTCAGAAGAAGCTCCACCACCACAAGTTCTCAAGAAATGCTGGCTCACTTCTCGATTCTCTGTTCTGTAGCTGCTCTGCCACCAGATGTTGGTCCCAAGAAATTCTGACTGCGTCTCTCTGGGGCTTTTCCTTATATACACACAGCATTAGCTTCCTGTTTCAGCCAACCCCTTCCTGTTACATCAGTTTCCCCAGCAGAGGTTTGATCAGTTACTAAGTGCTAAGTGCCTGCTACTTTTGCCAACACAAAGGGATCTTCAAATTCAAAATTACATTACCATTACAAGGGGCCACTTCTGGAAACCTTCCTATAAATTAGAGTTTCATTAGCAATCTTTCTTCTAATGTTGTAACCATTCTTAAAGGAAGATTACCTAGCATTTAAATATTTATTTCTATAATTTCACCATTGAATTCCTTTAAAAAATTAGAGATATTCCATCTAATGTCTGCTATTCTTCTGTGTTTTTTTTTTTATTTTGGTCTGGAGCACGTTCTGTATTTAATATTAGTTGACTTAATCCTTTGAATGTTTCTTTAAAAGATATTTTTAATTTGGAGCTTTCAATAATATCTTTGAATGCTATCATCTTTTCATGTATCAATATACCCTCCCCACTGTGGTCAAGTGGTTCTAACTAAACACTTTAGTGTTTTTTTTTTCTGTTGATATATTGTAAAAACCTTTATTCCAAGTGTGTGAATTTTTTTTAATAATTTGGAAGGCAATCCTACTAATATTTTTGTTGGCACCAGATTTATATATATTTATTTTTGCCTTAGGAAATATTCCTCCTAACCATTTGTAGCAGCAAGCACCCCAATATCCCCAGGGTAGCTGCCAACACAGGTTCTTAGATCTGCTTTTCAAAAGGAAAGCAACTCAAAATGGGTTAACAAGCTTACTTTAATCAAACAAACACACATTATCTAGTTCAGGGGAAAAAGGTCAGCACCCCAAACTTCAGAGTTACAGAATTTACAGATCAAACAGACAGGCTTCCAAACTGTCCAACCATTTTATCAATACCAAATCACAACAATGGCTTCCCAGAGTCTCATCTGGTCAAATCACATAACACTTCTCAAAGTGAGCCCCAAAGCAAAGCCTCTCCTCAGGGCTTATATAGCCTTCTCCTGGCTCAGAGATTGTAACAACTTCCTAGACCCACTGCCCAATCACAAAGTATCAAGGTGTGGGCTTTCCTGAAAAACAAGCCTCCCACCACAGGCTCCAGGTGCACTTAAGCTAGGGGCAGGGAAGATCTTTAAATCTGCATTTCCATTACACCATTGTAGCCTCTAATACCATTTCTCATCTCTTACGCTAACTAGTGTGTCACAGTAGGCAAAACAGTAGGTTTCAATCAAGAAGACCTACATTTAAATTCCACTTCTGACATACTGGCTATGTTACCCTGGGTAAGTCTTAGGTAACCTTCTAATTATAGATTATGTACTAACCTAATTTGGCCCAGTAGTTTTTTTCTCCATAAGAATTCCCTATATTAATGAAATCATAGATGTGACCAAAAACAAATCAAGATTATAGTGATGATGATAATGATGATGATGAGATGACAGTGACGATGACATATTTACATGAGTTTTTGGAATATACAAAGTGTTTGCTGAAACATCATATTATTTGATTCACATAAGAATCATGTGAGATAGGCATTGAATTTATTTTAACTCTCATTTTATAGATGAGAAAACTAGGACTCAGAGAATTTAACTGATTTTCTTTGATCGAGGCTTCATGACCAAAAGTAGCAGAGTATGTAAAATCATTCCTTTTGGCTCATATTCTGGTGCTCTTTTCCCAGCACCTTGCCAGGTGCTCCAGGTTATATATGTTTGATTTTGTCAGCCAGTCATGCGGAGTTGTGTCTCCAGTGCTTTGCCCTCTTGATCAATGGCGCATTTTTTTCCATAGGCTTCTCATTGGTAGTCTTCATGTTCCCTATAAGCTTTTTAAAATTGTCATCGTTCCTCCCAGTTTTTCCCCCAATACATGCATTTTGATGTAGTTCACTTTGCTAAAATTGAGTAACAATGTGATGGATTCTTTTTTTGGTGTTCCCTCTAGAGCCAGTATGCTGAATCTAATTGCTTCAATCATTCCACACATACATGCTTTTGTGTGCAAATGCTCTGAACTACATATATTGCACTTCTCTTTGGCTTCTAAACAAGGAATCAATGATTCATTTTGTACAAAAGCTTAATAATGATAATTGTTATTACTTCACTATAATTTGACAAGACTTTTTTTGAGTAATTATTATGTGCCTAGAATTATGCTAGGCATTCTGGGCAATGAAAAAGTAATTCAACACACTATCCTAGTCCTCCAGGTGCTTAATCAGGAGAGAACAATGGTGGTGACATTGAGAAAAAATGGATCAGAAAGGAAGATATCACTTTTGGGGGGATTTGGGTGAGATAATACATTTAGTTTAGATTTATCATATTTGAAGATATAATAGAAAAATATTAAAGTGAAAACAGTGTTTGGTCATTTGGTGCTATGGGTGAAAAATGAGGGAGAGGTCATATGATGATAAATTTGGAGTTAAAAGGTACCCAGACCTTCAAATATAATCCCCCTCATTTTACAGATGGGGAAACTGAGACTCATGGAAGTCAAGTTATTTGCCTTTTGCCACATATCTATTAAATATCAGAAGCAGTGTTTGAACCGAGGTGTTCCTGATCCCATTCAATACTTTAAACACTATGACATGTTGCTTCTCATTTTACAGATAAGGAAACTAGGGCCTAGAGATGTTAAGTGACTATCCCAAGGTCATACAACTAGCATGTCTGGAGAGAAATTTTAACCCAGGTCTTTTTGACCCCTTGTCCATGGGATATACACTATCCCATACTTTTCATGATCAAATTTAGAAGGCAGATTTTGTAGTCATCAATGTAAACTTATAGTTGAAACTATTTAGATGAAAAATTTAGTCAATCCCCCTCTCCCCTCATTAATATTTTTGGGTGTAGTTTGCTGTCTTCTCAATTTTGTTTAACATTTTTACCTTATCTGTGCTACTTAGGAAGGTGTTCTATATTTGGAAGGAAAGAAACTGGCATATAGGGTAACACAAGGGATATATTTATTTTGATTTTATAGGTGATATCATTTTTGTTTCAAAATATTCGATACATTGTCATCTGGTTTATGATTAATTCAAGTCACACATACTGAAGTGAAGGCAAAGAAGTTCCAAAGGAGAATAGCCAGTGAGTCCCAAACTTCAATTTCAGAGCGCAAAATTTCCAAACTTTACCTAAGGTGTTCAAATGTTGCGGCCTCTCTGGTCTGCAGCATAATCCTGGTGCCAAATTTTTATTACCTAAGTATAAAATTTATAAGGTGAAATATCTGCCCACTTAGATTGTATTATATTTCCCTTATTTGGAAAGATTTTTATATTGTAGTTACATATACTATTCATCTGTTCCTTTCTCCCCAGCCCCTTATAAAAAGCACTGCTTCAGGAAGGAAAGGGGGTACGATTGAACCTTCCCACTTCCCAGCCAACATCCTTTGGGATCTTTGGCACCAGCAAACAGGCTACTAAGCTAACTGAACTCAAGTAAACAAATGGACAATTTTATTCGAGAAAGAGATATTTAAAAAGGACATACAGGCATATGAACTTTCTGGGAAATTTTCAGGATACAAACATGCAAATCCATCAAAAACAACTACTATAATTTTAGGACATAATTCTTAAAAAACAGCATTAAAAACACAGACATACAAGTATTTCTCTAAAATATGACAGAATTATATTACCTCTCCTGAGCTCAGTTGGGACTACCTTTTCCTCCAGGTAAGCCTCCCTAAATCCATATTAAAGGGAGGAGAGGAAAGGCGATCAGGGACAGGATTATTGTGAAAAGCTCTTGGTAGCTGCTGTCCAACTTTTGACCTACTCAGGTCATGTGAAATTACCTTTTTTTAAACAAATTTTCTAAAGTCTTTATAGCCTGTTTGTCATCATTTCCTGAGAAGTGAAGGTCACATTATACCTTCTGCAAAACAAGTTCTATGTCAGAATTGAGAGTCATTTTATGGGTATAGTCCTTTTATGAGAAAGAAGTACATTTTTGATTCAAGGAGGCCCAACCTTATTTTTTTTTCTTTTTAAAAAAATTTTTTTTAGACTCAAGGGCCAAAATACAAATACAGAATAGAGAAAAGAAACAAAAACACATCATAAACTTAAATATGGGAACTTAAATACAAAGGAAGAAAAAAAGCACATTGTGCACCTAGCAGAACTTGAGAGGATTCAAAATATGTAACAATAAATTTTCATTTCAAGAAAGCCTGTATGATAAATAATACACGCTGTATTGAGAATTGTACACCTTTTCTTTGCTTCCTTGTAAGTTTTCTTTTGTTCTCTGGTATACACTTTTTTACTTTTTTCCCTCCCTCCACTACCCCAAAAGACTAAAATAAAGTTTGGATATCTTTCTCTATAGCTATAAATATATATATATATACACATATACACATATACATACATATATAGACATATACTTTCCCAAACATATTCTACTCCTGATCTCTGTTTTTTATGTTACTGCATATCTCTTATTTCCTATCTCTCCTGCCTCCTCTACTTTGCTTCTACCCTATACCTTGCCCTCCTGTTAATTGCCTACAACCCTCATAGGATCCCTCCTCCATCCTCTCCTAAATATAAATCTAAATACTCTTCTATACCCACCTTTTACCTATTTCTTCACCCTCCCCTCTAAAAATTCCTCCCGTGTCCTTCCCTCCTCCCTATTTCCCTACTGTTTTACTTCTTCTGAATTTAGAAGACTTTTATATTCTTCTAAATATATATATATATGCATATATATGTATATATATTGTTCCCTCTTAAACCCATTCCCAATGAAAGTAGTTTACCAGAACTACCAGTCTTCCTACCCCATTTAATTCCTCTGTATCAGTTCTACTTCTTGCACCTCATTTCTATAAAATAATTACTAAATGGTTTTACTTTTTAAATTAATATCATAGGTTTACCACCAATCTTTCTTATGAGCTAGCCAATTGTTAATAAGAATCTTAGACATACGTTTCACATATATAAAAGGTAAACAGTCTGTCCTTATGAATCCCTCATAATCAATCTTTGGTATATACCTTATATTTCTATTGCTTCTTGTATGTTAAATCTTCTATTATATTCAGAACTGTTTTTAGCAAAGTCTTGAAAGTCTGAGAGTTTTTTTTTTTATTTTTCTATTCAGGATAATACTTAACTTTGCAGGGCATGATATTTTTGACCAGTTCTTTTGATCATCAATATATTATGTTTCAAGACCTGAGGTCCTTTAATGTCTTTGCTGCTAGGTCTTATGTGATCATGATTGTGGCTCCATCATATTTAAATTGTTTTAATCTTGATGCTTTTAATATTTTATCCTTGAATTGGGAATTTTGGAATTTGACTATGATATTCCTATGAGTTTTTCTCATAGGATCTGTTTTAAGTGGTGATCAATGGATTCTATTTCTTCTCCCTCTTGTTCTAATGCATCAGGACAATTTTCTTTAATAATTTCTTGTGGTATTGTATCAAGATTCATTTTTTAGGGTGGCTAGGTGGTGCAGTGAGTAGGGTGTTGGCCCTGGAGTCAGAAGGACGGGAGTTCAGATCTGGCCTGAGAGACTTAACACACACAAACAAAAAAAACCTAGCCATGTGACCTTGGGCAAGTTACTTAATCCCAACTGCCCTCCAAAAAAAAAAAAAAAGCAAAAAAAAAAGATTCATTTTTTATCATAACTTTAAGTTAGTTCAATTATTTTTATACTTTTTCTTCTCAATCTATTCTCCAAAACTCTTATTTTTCTTATGAGATGTTCCACTTTCTCTTCGATTTTTCATTATTGATATTTTAAAAATTATTTCTTGATCTCTTATAATTTTGATGGCTTCACTTTGTCCATTTTAAATTTTTTGCCCAAATGCTTTATTAACTTGTGGTTTACATCATTCATTTCTGCCAGATTTTGAGTTACAATTTTTCCCCATTTTTCCCCTACCCACCACCCCAGAATAGCAGTCCCACAGGTTATCCCCTCATCCAATCTGCTCTCTCCCACATCTTCTCCCATAGCCCCTTCGACTTTTCCATTAGGGCAAGGTGACTTTCTGTGCTCCAATGCCTGCACATCTTATCTCCCAATTATATGCAAAATAGTATTAATAATAGTATTTATATATATTTGAAAGAATTAATTTTAAAACTTCGAATTCCAGATCCATACCCTTCCTCCCTTGTTACCCACTCCATCTGGGAAGATAAGCAATTCAGTATATGTTGTACATGTCTAGCTATGCAAAACATTACCATAGTAGATATATTGTAAAAGACTCGCTATATTTCCCTCCCACCCATCCCACCCCCCACCTGGTCCATTCCCTACTTTGATCCTATCCCTCTTCAAAAATGGGTGCTTCCAACCTCCCCTCCCCCCAGCATGCTCTCCCCTCCATCAACCCTCCTCTCATCCCCCTCCCCACTACTCTCCTGCAGGGTGAGATATCCCATTTAGTATGTATGTCATTCTCTCCCTGAGCCAAATTCAATGAGAATATGGTTTTGCCTTTTTGCCTTCCTGTTCTTCCCCTCCCCTGCAACTACTTCCCCTTGCCTCTTCTACATGAGATAGTTTACCCTACCCTGTCTCTCCCCATCTCCTCTTGCCACTTTCCTCTCTCACCTCTTAACTTTACCCCTTAAGTATCATCCCTTCCCACCAAATTCAACCTGTGCCCTCTATCCATGTATACCTGTAAACATATATACACACATTCACATAGTATTCATATACCCATATACCCTTATTCAACTATTTTCATACTGAGAAAGGTTTCATCAGTTATAGTTATTGTTTTTCCATGTAGGAATGTAAATAATTCAACTTTGATAAGTTCCTTTTGATTTCTTTTCCCTGATTACCTTCTCAGGCATCTCTTGATTCTTGTGTCTAGATGTCAAATTTTCTATTCAACTCTGGTTTTTTCCTCAAGAATGCTTGAAAGTCCTCTCTTCCACTGAATGACCATATTTTCCCCTGAAACAAGATACTCAGTTTTGCTGTGTAGGTTATTCTTGGTTATAATTCCAGGTCCTTTGCCCTGGGAAATATCATATTCCATGCCCTTTGATCCCTCAGTGTAGAAGCTGCCAGGTCCTGTGCTATTCTGATTGTGTTTCCACAATATTGAAATTGTTTCTTCCTGGCTGCTTGTAGTATTTTCTCCTTAATCTGGGAATTCTGGAACCTGGCTATAATATTCCTTGGAGTTTTCTTTTTGGTATCTTTTTCAGGAGGTGGTCAGTGGATTCTTTCAACCTCTATTTTGCCCTCTGGTTCTAAAACATCAGGGCAATTTTCCTTGAGAATTTCTTTAAGGATGATTTCTAGGCTCTTTCTTTGATCATGGCTTTCAGGTAGTCTGCACTGGTCCTTCTTGCAGGGCTGCTGGGCTGTCCTCAGCGGGAGGTTAGCTTCTCTGTGTTGTTCTGTGGGTGCTGGGGCTCCAGAAGTTGTTCAGAGTTCCCTTTTACATAGTTTGGAGGTAATCTGGGGACAGAGTGGCTTGGACACGCTGTTTCTACTCCTCCATCTTGGCTCCACCGAGAATGTCTTGAAGGATGATTTCTAGGTTCTTTCTTTGACCATGGTTTTCAGGTAGTCCAATGATTTTTAAATTATCTCTCTTGGATCTATTTTCCACGTCAGTGGTTTTTCCCATGAGGTAGTTCACATTGCCTTCTATTCTTTCATTTGTTTGGATCTGCTTAACAGCATCTTGATTTCTCATAAAGTCACTAGCTTCCATTTGCTCCAGTCTAATTCTGAAGGAATGAATCTCCTCAGTGAGCTTTTGAGATTCTTTTTCCATCTGGCAAATTCGGCTTTTTAAGGCATTCTTCTCCTCATTGCCTTTTTGAGCCTCTTTTGCCACTTGAATTAGTCTATTTTTTAAGGTGTTATTTTCCTCAGTCAGGCTGTTTACTCTCATTTCATACTTTTCCTGCATCCTTCTCATTTCTCTTCCCAATTTTTCCTCCCCTTCTCTTATTTGATTATTAAAATCCTTCTTAAGGTCCTCTATGGCCTGCAACCTACTCATATTTTCACCTGGGGCTTTTTTAGCAGGACTTCTGACCTCACAGTCCTCCCCTTTCCACACCTCTATGCCCCCAAAATAGGAATCTAATGTTGAATTTTTCATGTTTCCTTTTCCTAGGCATGCTGCCACTTACTTACTTGACTTTTGGTCTTGTTGCCACAGCTGGACTCTGCCACCAGCCAGGGGAGCTTCTGTCCCAAAGGTTGGGGTCTTCTCAACTTCTGGAGGTATTAGTTGGGTGCCCTCTCTGAAGCCCAAACACACTCTTGCAAGTGTAATGGAAATGCAGATTTAAAGATCTTCCCTGCCCCTAGCTTAAGTGCACCTGGAGCTTGTGGTGGGAGGCTTGTTTTTCAGGAAAGCCCACACCTTGATACTTTGTGATTGGGCAGTGGGTCAAGGAGGTTGTTACAATCTTTGAGCCAGGAGAAGGCTATATAAACTCTGATGAGAGGCTTTGCTTTGGGGCTCACTTTGAGAAGTGTTGTGTGATTTGACCAGATGAAACTCTGGGAAACCCATTGTTGAGAGCCCCCCGGCTTTGAAAACCCAGAAGTTGATGCTTCCTTCTCTGGTAACTGTAATTTGGTATTGATATAATGGTTGGACAGTTTGGAAGCCTGTCTGTTTGATCTGTAAGTTCTGTAACTCTGAAGTTTGGGGTGCTGACCTTTTTCCCCTGAACTACGTAATATCTGTTTGTTTGATTAAGCTTGTTAACTGATTTTGAGTTGCTTTCCTTTACAAAAGCACATCTAAGAACCTGTGTTGTCATTCACCCTGGGGATGTTGGGGTGCTTGCTGCTACAGCAAGCTGGTCACACACCCCAATACCTCCACCCCAGACCACAATCCAGATCCAGGGAGGTTAAAGCAAGAGTGATTACCCCCAAGAATGATTGCCAGATCCCCCTACAATCTGTAGGCCAGGAGCTGAAGCTGTAACTGAAGCTGCAAAATGGCAGCTGTGCCAGGGCTCCCCAGAGGCTTCTAGCCCCCAAATACTGGTCCCAAAATCCACAGGGCACTAACCTCTCACTTTGTCCTAGGCATCTATGTGTTTGTAATTCTGGAAAAGCCACAGCAGCTGGTGTTCTGGGGTCCCTCCAGCCTGCTGCTGGACCTGCCGCCCTGGGGCTAAAACCTCCAACTCACACAGTCCTGGGCTTGGCTCCCAGAATACTGCGCTGACCACTCCCTGCAAGGCTGCTGCTCTGTCCTCAGCAGGAAGTTAGCTTCTCTGTGTTGTTCTGTGGATGCTGGAGCTCCAGAGGTTGTTCAGAGTCCCCTTTTACATAATTTTGAAGTGGAGTGTACTGGAGCACTGTGGAAGTGCTGTTTCTACTCCACCATCTTGGCTCTGCCCCCCAGTTCTAATTTTCGAGGCATCATTTTCTTCCTCAACATTCACTATTTTCCTAACTGTTGACTTTCCTTTCATACCCTTCTTGTTTTTCTTGGAAAATTCTTTTTCTTCTATCTCTGTCATTTTATTTTTAAAACCTTTTTAAGATCTTTTATAAATTATTTTTGGGCAGGTAACTATTTGACATTACTATTTGGGGGTTTCTTTACTTCAGTATCCTCCTCTGAAAATGAACCCTGGTCATCTCTCTTCCTATAATAGCTTTCTATGGTTGTATTCTTTCTCCTTTACCTGTGTGTTTTTTGTGGTAATAGATTAATTATTGTAATCTCCTCTAGTCATGAGGTATGGGGGATGGTGCCTCTTGCTCCAGATCTTCAGTTCTTCCCTCCAGCCTGGAACCAAAGCCAAATTTCCAACCTCCTGTAAATGCTTGTAGTCAGAGGCTTTCTGCCCCACTGCTTCTATACTCAGTGGGTTTATGCTGGTTCCTTCTTGTTCCCTGCTCTTCACAGCACAGCTGGTTCTGGTGTCCCTTATCAGCAAAAGTTCCCTCAATCTTCCTATGCTCAAAAACACAACTCCCCTCACTATACCAAGGGTAAAAGTTCCTGTGACTGGGGCCCAGGCAGCCACTCAAATCAACTAACCCCAGGACTTGGTGCTTGTTCTTAAAAATGGAATCTAGCCTAGAGGTGTTTACTCTTCACAGGGGCCAAACCTTGTCCTCTGATTTTTCTTCTGATCTTCTCAAATTGTCCCAGGAGGACCCAATTATGCCCCTGTTCTTACTTATCTCTACCCACACTTTGTTCATCCTCTAAGGTGCTATTTTAACTCTTATGGGGGAAAATCTTGAGAGCTTGGAATTTTCTGACCTA